>PITA01030486.1:0-16423 GCA_004023965.1 Spilogale gracilis | reverse complement strand
TGCCTACTTGTGATCTCTCTCTCTCTCTCAAATAAATAAGTAAAATCTTAAAAAAAAAATAAAAATAAAGAAGAAAAGGACTCAGCTCCTCTGGGTTGATGTGGTACAAAACACACTTTGTGCACAACAGAAGCTTGGAGACAGTGGCATCTACAGAGCTCGTGGGGAGGGACTTCCACCTTCCTTCAGTGTAGACGACAGATTCAGCCCCCACTAGTCAGGTTCTTCAGGGCCTGTGCGAAGCCAGCAGACACCCGTGCATCAAGCTGGGGTGGCCCCGAGCCGCCAGGGCAGGAGAGGACCGGAGTCTCTCGTTTGGGTCATCTATTAAGGTACCCTAAAATTTTTCTCCCAGCCATACAACACTGATGATTCACTTGTGTGTGTGTGTGTGTGTGTGTGTGTGTGTATTAGTTAATAGTTAAAAGCACTGACTCTAGGATTAGATTGCTTGAATTCAAATCAATAGTCACTTTACATCTGCCAGTATGTTTTACTGCTTCACTTCTTGAAGCTCCAGTGTTCTTATACTCTCAAACAGGAATAATAATGCCTATCTCATGGGGCTACGTGCGAGAATTAAATGAGCTTGTGTGCATAGCACATATTAGAATCCGTAAAAACATAAACCATTAACACATATTTGCTATAGTTTTTTAGTCCTCACTTACCTAAAAACATGTTTCCTTCCACATGTCCTACCTCTTACTCTTCTCCCATCACGGCCTTATGTATTTTTGTAGTTTGGCTCAAAGTAGTGCAGGAATTCACATTGATCTCTCCTTAATTTCTTCTTGATGAAAGAATGGCACCCTGAATCAGAAAACTTCGGTTTCAATGTCAACCCAACCTGCCTCGTACTGGAATTATGAGAATTAAATAGAAACAACTGTGGTAAGACACTAAATCAGAGGTTCTCAGCTGGGGGTGACTTTGCTTTCCAGGTGACGTTTGGCCATGTTTGGTCACATATTTTTGGTTGTCACACCTTGAGCTTGTTACTAGCACCTAGTGGGTAGAGGTTTAGTGATGTTGCTGAACATCCTACAACATCCGACAGGTCCTCACAACAAAGAATTATCTGCCCCAAGATGTTAATACTGCTGAGGTTGAGAAACCTACCATGGATTAAATTACAAAGTCAGTTCTGATCTGTTCTAGCACCAAACAAACCTGTTGAAATAATTTTGAATTCCAGCTCTGACCTCTAATGCCAAAGCTTCTCCTCCGTGATTTAGATTATGACCACATTTGATCAGCATGCCATCTATATCGTCATCCAAATCACTAATGAAAATCGATGGTGTAGGATAGGATAAGGACAGGGTAATCAGATTACTGTTGAGGGAGGACGCATGGCAGTTACACATGAACGCACGGATATGAAATCTGCTGGAGTTCAAGTCCCATCTCCAAGATTACGAGATGTGTGACCTTGGAAGTTATTTAACTAATATGTGCTTCCACATCCTCCTTGGAAATCAGAGAGTAATATTCCCATAGAATTGCAGTGAGGATTAAATGGTATTAAGGCAGGTAAAGCACTTAGCCTGGTGACTAGCCCATCGGAAGTGTTTGTGTTGACCAATCATCAACATCAATGGAGTGACTTATTCTTGAGGTGTAATTGTTCAAGAAGTTGTATGTTCTCTGACCTGAACCTCAGTACATGCCACATTTAACCATTCTGTCAACATGGTATTATAATATAACTTGTCGTAACTTTGTTGAAATACTCACATTACATGCATTTTATTTAAAAAATTAACTCTAATAATTATTTTTTTCTGAAACTACTGCTATATTTTAGAAACAGACAGTGTCATCCTTGTATGTTAATTCATGGGTGTAGGCCAGAGGTGGGTCTTCCCAAGATCATCCACTTTGGCATGAATATTATTATTTTTTTTAAAGATTTTTATTTATTTATTTGACAGAGAGAAACACAGCTAGAGAGGGAACACAAGCAGGGGGAGTGAGAGAGGGAGAAGCAGGCTTCCCGCGGAGCAGGGAGCCCGATGTGGGACTCGATCCTGGGAACCCGGGATCATGACCTGATCAGAGGCAGTTGCCCAACCAACTGAGCCACCCAGGCGCCCCGCCATGAATATTATTTTAAAGTAAAAGCAGTCCAAGCCCAGCAGATTCAGAAAAATTTCTTTACCTCAACTGCCTGCTAGTACCAGGAATTCACAGAGATTCCTCTTTACCTAAGAAACTTATCTACTATAAGGACCTATTTAGAAATCCAAGCCACCATCTTGTTTACTCAGAAAAATAGCTCCAGGTGTTATGGGCAAAAGGCCCCTGGAAAATAAAGGCGAGCCAGGTTGCGGGAGGTGCCCAATCAGTAACTCCCAACCTCCAGACCCTGATCAATAAAATTGAAAATTGAGGATTAACGGCCATCTCGCCACCGATGGAACTGACTCTTGGCCAATCAGAATAAGCCACAAACATCACCCCACCAACTGCCACCAGCCCCCTATAAAACTGCTGTGCTTTTGAAATTCACTCTTTCTCTGCATCAGGTCACTACATTGGGTGTGGGAGACTGAGCTCAATCTAGCTCGAGTAAAGGCTCTTTGCTTTTGCATCGGACTCTGCTCCCTGGTGGTCTTTGGGGAACTCAAAATCTGGGCATAACACTACATAATGGGGCAATCTTTGTTTCCCAAGACTCTCCACTCACCTTCCCGATAATGGCCTTTTTTCTGTTTGTATCCTCAGACCTCTATTCCTCTCCATAGCTCATATAAACATGTTGCCTGACTGTTTTTGGGATTTTCATGTCTGTGTAGATTCCCTGTACATATGCTATTAAATTTTTATGCTATTAAATTTGATTTTCTCTTGTTAATCTGTCTCATGTCAATTTGCTTCTTAGTCCAGCTAGAAGGACCTTGAAGGGCAGAGAAAATTCTTCTTCTCTGACAGCAGAGAGCTGAGGGCGATTGAGTATGCCACCTGTATGGCACTGAAAGGATTTTAGATTTTATTTTGTATGAGAAAGGAACTCACTGGAGGGTTTAAACAAGGCTCCATTGTCATGGGGGAGAAAGTGGCTGGGGATATAGGAGAAAGGAGAATGACCATGCATTGATAATTAATTGTTGAAGTTGAATGATGAGTAGGTACAGGGTTTTGTTATGCTCTTCTCCGTTCTTTTGTATTTGTTTAAAACTTCCCATAATAAAAATGGGGAGGGACTTCCACTTTTCTAAAGGAAAAGAACTCTTTAGCTGCTCTGTTAAAAGTAGATGGAACAGGAGCAGATGTAGGAGCAAAGGGGACCAGTCAGAAGGCTCCTGCACTTATCTGGGGAGAGTTGATGGTGGGTAGGGATGGTTTCAGTGAAGGTGTTGAGACGTGGATGAGTTCTGGATTTATTCTTAAGGGAAAGTAGAAAGAATTGGTTAATGGATGTGGACGGGGAGTGGGAGAGAAACAAGAATCAAAGATGACTAAGCAGATAGAAAGAGTTCTTATTAACTGAGATGGAAAAAAGTGATGGATGAAGAGGAAGTGCAAAAGTTCAGTTGTAGCTTGGTACAGTTTTAGATGCACACTAAAGTAGTCATAGATGTCATGTCAATGATTGGGTATAAGAATCCGAGGTTTGGGGCAGGTATATGGTATGAATTCGTTGCCATTCAGAGGTATGAATTTGGAGCTAGGAGTGTATATATAGCATTAAGATCACTAACTGTAATTCTGTAATATTCTGTGATTCTTTTGGAAAATAGCGCTGGGGCACCTGGGTGGCTCCGTCGGTTGAGCACATGACTCTGGTCTGGCTCAAGTTGTGATCTCAGAGTCGTGGGATCAAACCCCACCTCAGGCTTCCACTCAGCACAGAATCTGTGTGGGACTCTCTCTACCTCTTTCTCTGGCCTCTACCTCAAAATAATAATAATAATTAATAATAATAAGTGAAAAACAGCCCTCCCTCCTACAAAGCTGAGACACACTCAAGTTGGCTCTCGGAATGCAAGAACAATAGACCATCTGAAAAATGACTACACTCAGAGCTCTCAGTGCACACATATTCATCACTTTTGTGAGGCCTTCCAAGTATCATTTAATAAATTGTATGGTGCTCGGCCACATTAAATGGAGTCCGTGTGTTCTCGCAGCATGAAAAGAAATAATTTTACATCTTGAAGGGTACAGTGAATGATAAATTCAGTCTTTCTCTTTTTCAATGTCAGCCATCTCAGCGGGTTCATCAAATATCAATCGTTCAGCTTATTAATATGCTGACCAGTCACCCTTCTAATGATCTGTCAATGAAAATGCCCACAATTATTTAAGCCACAAACTAGTTATGAGCCCTAGAAGAGTAAGGCTGTGCTTTCTTAGACTGGGCCTTCTAACCAAATGTTCCATGGGATCTCCTCGATTTCCCCCACAGATATTTATCGTGCTTTTCAAACAGGTTAATCATTATAATCATCAGGAGTGATTGTTGGGCCCCACCTTTGGAGACTCTGAGTCAGTATGTCTGGGGTGGAGGTATTTGTATTTTCAACTAGAGCCCATGTATGGGAAAGACTGCTAAGCAAACAGTTTCAAGAAGCATTTTATTTCTTCTTTCTTTCCAAGTGTGCTTCCCACGCCCCATTTACCTGCCCTATTACAAGGTATTTCTTATATCTGATTCCTTTTTGCAGTTAGCAGCAGGGAACTGGAATCTGAGGTCAGCTGGGACAGGTAATGGAAGTACAGGGTTTGAGTTGTGGGAATTCTTTTGCCCGACCCTACTGTCACTCTTAATCTGCTCACTCTCATTTTTTAAATCTAAGCCTTTTAAGTTAGTAGGCCTGCAATGGGGTTCAGATTGGAATAGTCCCCTAAGAGAAAAAAGAAAAACAGAATAAAGAAGAGACTCCCTGTCAAACTGAGATCCTGCCACTAGGGCACTCGGGAAACCAGAGAGGATCGTTTTGATATTCCAGGAAGCATAACTGGAGAATAAACACAATATGATAATTTTGAGATTTTTACTTCCCAGAGGGCCTGGGCTAGGTGGTTTTCTCCCTTGCAAAGTAACAAACTCCATGAATTCTATCTGTGGGCTGCTTGGGCATGTCCGTAGACCTCATGTTGGGAATCTCAGCTCTAAATATACTTTCCACAGTAAGGCCAGAGTGAAATTTTTTTTTTTTTTTAAAGATTTTATTTATTTGACAGAGAGAAACACAGCCAGAGAGGGAACACAAGCAGGGGGAGTGAGAGAGGGAGAAGCAGGCTTCCCGCTGAGCAGGGAGCCCGATGTGGGGCTTGATCCCGGGTCTCTGGGATCATGACCTGAGCCGAAGGCAGTTGCTTAACCAACTGAGCCACCCAGGCGCCCCCAGAGTGAAAATTTTAATATGAATTAGAGCTTGTCACTTCCCTGTTAAAACTCCTCAGTGTCTTCCTCGACTTAAAGGCTGTGTTGACATTCTCCTCCCCAAAAGCCCCCTGTGTCCCAGGCTGATGCCTCCATCCCAAAACTCCCTCCCTCCACCCCCACCATGCTGTAGATCCACACTGGCTTTCTTTCTATATTGGCCAGAGGGCCTTTCTCCCTACCCTTCTCTGTACTTGCAATGTTTTCCCTCAGTCTTCTGGGCTGATTTTATCTTCACAGTCTGGTTTCAAACACAATAGTGCCATCTTACCTTCTGTATAACATTTATTACCAGTGAGTGTTTTTCTGTTTGTTCATTTGTTTCTTTTTCCTTTTTTTTTTTTTAAAGATTGTATTTATTTATTTGACAGAGAGAAACACAGCCAGAGAGGAAATACAACCAGAGGGAGTGAGAGAGGGAGAAGCAGGCTTCCTGCTGAGCAGGCAGCCCAATGCAGGGCTTGATCCTGGGACTCCGGGATCACGACCTGAGCCAAAGACATTTAACAACTGAGCCACCCAGGCGCCCCACATTTGTTTACTGGTTTCTTATAGGTCTTCTCTTACTTCAATGAAACCCATGGGAATAAAGATCTTATTAATAGGGTCCGTGGTCAAAGGAACGAGGCTAATACAAAAATGAAAGTCAAGCAAAACTTTATTTCCTGCCAAGCATCAAAAGTTGTACTGGCCTGGGCCAGGGTCACTTCCCAAGAGAGAGAGCGGCCATGCCTATTCTAACAGGCTACCTTTTATAGGGGAAAACGCACCCCGAGCTGACGTGACTCATGTTAACTCGCCTGAGTTAATTCTTTCACTCTGCTGTGATGATGAATACATTTAATCTCCAACAGAGTGGTTTACCAGGGGATCTCCATTGGTCAGGGTCTGGGAGGTTAAGGGCATTAACTGAGTGGATATTCTCACCTGGTCCTAAGTACCAGGAACTAGCTGTCCATTCTTAATTTGCCTCTCCATACCTCCCTGGACAGGAGTTTAAAGGGGTTAACTGATTGGGCGTTTCCCCCAACCTGGCTTGCCTTTGTTTTCCAGGGGCCATTTGCCCATAACACCTGGAGCTGTTTTACTGCATAAACAAGATGGCGGCTTGGACTTCTAAATAGGTCCTTACACTTATCAGATTTATTTAGCAGTCAAATGGCTACATTTAGAATAGTGGCTGAAGGTGTTACTCAATACATTTTCGTTGAATCAATAAATGAATAAGCAAGAGAGAAATTGGCAAGGCTGATAAGGACTAAATTCATGAAGGTGGTCATCTCAGGAATGAGGGTGGGTGGGAGTGGAGGGGAGGAGGAAAACACTTGTATTTTTGCTTTATACTCTCCCACCACAAAAGGAGAAAAATGATTAGGGGTGATTTTCAGTTTCCTCTTTACGTTCTTATGTATTTTCCAGATTTTCTAAAATAAATGTTTTACTCAGAAATTAGAAAAGTGAAATAAAATGTAAACATCGATTACAGTTACATATAAACTTTTGCATTTTCGGGAAACTCTGGTTTTCACATTCTTGCATAAACACCATTGCTTCTGTTTTCTACCAAGGTCTTACTCATCTATTTTGGTGGAAAGGCATATATCAGAATATTTGCTAAATAGTTATCAGTCTGAGTTTTCTTGGGCATCACAAAGGGAAAACACAAAATTTAGATGGTCTCCATGGTAACAAACTCAGGACCAAGACTGATCCTTGAGGCTAACAACAGTGGTTATCTCAGCACAGGGACATTTTTTGGATTTACGTCAGGTCGGAAAGAACTGTATGTTTAGTTACTTGAGCGCCAGTCTCAGGAACCTTCTTTAGCCAAAGACTGCCTTGTGAATGTACTCCTGATCCGCCGGCGGAAGAGCTGTCTGCTTTGAAGCTGCTTCCTGTCTATAGGATCTTGCCTCCGCTACCTAGGTCTCCTCCTCTCCCAATCTTACTCATCTTTGCTCCTCCAGTAAGAAGTTAACTCTGAGATGAAGTGAAACCTGCCTCCAATACACCTCTCATGAAGTCTGTTTCGTTCTGCCTTATAAGTAGGTTATTCTGCCCCTGAATTATTGAGGGCAGAGACCAATGCAGAGAAACATTAATATATGTGACTGGTTAATTTTCTGTATCAACTTGACTGGGCCGCAGGGTACCCAGATATTTAGTTAAACATTTTTTTAAATTTTTATTTATTTCTTTGAGACACAGTGAGCAAGAGAGAGCATGAGAGGTGAGAGGGTCAGAAGGGGAAGCAGACTCCCTGCAGAGCTGGGAGCCCGATGTGGGACTCGATCCCGAGACTCCAGGATCATGACCTGAGCCGAAGGCAGTGACTTAACCAACTGAGCCGCCCAGGATCCCCAAGTTAAACATTCTTTAGGATGTTCCTTCGAGGGTGTTTTCGGATGAGTTTAACATTTGACCTGGTAGGCTGAGTAAAGCAGAATACCTTCCCTGATCTGGTGGGACCTCATCCAATCAGTTGAAGGCAGAATAGAACAAAAAGGCTGAGAAAAACTCTTGCCTGACTGCTTTCAAGCTGGAATATCAGGTTTTTTCCTGCCTTTGGACTTAATCTGAAACAGTGACACTTCCTGGATTTAAAGCCTGCTGACATTTGGACTAGATCTACACCATTGGCTACCCTGCTCTGTCCTTCTCGACTTGGGCTGGAGCCACACTATCAGCTTCCCTGTGTCTCCAGCTATATATTTATATTTTTATGTACACACACACACACACACACACACACACACACACACATAGATCTCCTGACCAATACAATGAACACAATTCTATTACGTGTCAGGCCCTGGGCTAGGAGGTGAGTTCCCCAGCTCTCTCGCATAAACGAGATGATAGACTAACTTCAATGTGATAAGTGCTGTTAGTTGAACTGCATACCTACAAGATGCCATGGTAGCGCAGGAGTACCTCACTGCGTAAGGAATTGAGATGGCTTCTCTAAAGGGTTGACATGAGCGACATTGTGGAAGATGACACTGTATTGGGAAGACTGAAGAAACTGAACTCCTGATACATCCACCAACATGAATGAGTTTCAGTCATAACTCTGAGTGGATTAAAAAACCAGACACAAAGACGACATATGAAGATTCTAAGGGCATCCTTAAAACACAAGCCTTGGTACTGAACTTGGGAGGTCAGTATCCAAAACATCATCCCTGAGCGTAGTGTCGGTGGTTGATCACCTACTGACAACGCCTGAAGAATGTCATTTGTCTTCTTGATATGACAAAATTCTTTTCAACAATACTGCAAAAGTAGTAAAACTAATTATTTTCTTGATTTGTTCTTTAGATTAAAAACAATGAACAATTAAAAAAAACACATTTCAGCTCTATTAAAATTTAGTAAAATATTTCACTTGTGAACTAAAATTCACCCTTCAAAAAAACTGTACCTCACAGCTTTCACTGATGCATTGTGCCAAATTTTAAACACATATAAAAGCTCCAAATGGTCACGTCAAATTGCAGAATTAAAGTGACTTGAGCTCTGTTTGTCTTTATTGTGATCACTGCTCTATTGTGTAATTCTGAATCCCCTCTTTAAGTGTGGGGATATGTGTTTCCACAGAGGTGGAGACAGGAAACTGCACGAAGCAAGCTTGAATGATTCTGAATTAAGAACTTCCTCTCTGAAATGAACACATGTAGCTAAATTTGTATGTATTTGGCTAATTGTACAAATGAAGTTCTTTGGGGACGCCTGGGTAGCTCGGTTGGTTATGTATCTGCCTCGGGCTCAGGTATGATCCTCGGGTTCCTGGGATCCAGTCCTGCATGAGGCTCCCAGCTCAGAGGTGAGTCTGCTTCTCCTGCCTGCCGCTCCCACTGCTTGTGGATGCTTTCTCTCTCTCTGACAAATAGATAAATAAAACTTAAAAAAAGAAAAAAAGTGAAGTTCTTCGAACTAACTCCCACAAACAATAAAATGCTTATTACAGAAACCATTATAAAGTTAACTATTTGATACTTATATGTAATACTAAAATTCAACAATAGTAGCTACCATTATTCAGAATTGCAGTGCTCAAACTTTTTGGTCTCAGGGGAAAAAAAAACCTTTTATTCTCAGGATGTTACTGCATTCTTGTAAATTATTGAGTTCTTTGATTTTGCTTATGTGTTATATCTATTGATAATCACCTTATTAGAAAGTAATACCGAAAAAGTTTAAATATTTATTTTTAAACTAAATTTCCATCTTAAAATACATAATTCACTGCTTATTAACAGACACAATACAAAGTTACCAAAAAAATTAATTTCCCAAAACCAAATGAAATTTCTTGATAAGAGTGACATCATCTTATATTTATGCAGTTGGAGTCTCATATGTGCTTCTGCAACCTATTTGTTGCAATAGGTTATTCTAGTTAAAGTATATGAAAATAATCTGGCCTCACACAAATGTGTAGTTGGAGAAGACAGGGTCTGTGACAGCCTGTTGAAATAATTGTAGGTCTCAAAGATCTGATGCTACACCAAAACTTGACAAGAAATAGTTTCTTACAGGTTAGTTATAATGTGTTCCGAAACCACATACATAAACTTCATACTCTGTTACATTAAAATCTGTTGGCCTATCTTACATCCTGAATGCATTTTTTTCTCATCCATGACTTTGCAACATTGGGCATTAGTGATTTGGAAAATACTATTTCTTTGAATCAATGCAGTTTTTCTAAATGTTGACACATTGCTTTTTATAATAGCAAAAATGTCACGCTTGTTAGTTTCACCATTGATCTCATCAGAAAAGTGTATGTTCATGAAAGCTTTTAAGCTCATGATTGCAGATACAGATTTCCAACATTTGGTTTTGGTTTGAAAACTCAAGTTTTAGGTAATGAATATTTAAGTTACTTTCTTTGATAATGCTAGGCTTACTTACATCACTTTTGGGATCATACTACTAACTAACCAGGTCTGAATAACTACAGTCTATCAGATATATATGTCCATATGTATTTTTTAAGTCGGCTCTACGCCCAGCACGGAGCCCAGTGTGGGCCTTGAACTCAGGACTCTGAGATAAAAACCTGAACTGAGACCAAGAGTCAGACGCTTAACCAACTGAGCCACCCAGGCACCTCATCAGATATTTTTTTATAACTCAAAATGGTATTCCATGGAAGAGGCTGGATGACCTCTCGATTGAAAGAATCACTATAGTGCTCTCCCTTAGGACAGCAGTGCTTTCGACTTCATTACTCAAAAACAAGTGCTCAAGGGTTGAAAGTTAATGAATTCTTTATTGTTTCATTAGGGGTGTCCTCAGGTGACACCAGGTTTTTGTGAACGGTGAGTATCCAGTGGTGAAGAATGTGATGTGTACCAGCTCAATCTGTGTTCCTCCCCTGCCGAGGGGCGAGAGGTTCTGCTCACCATTTCTGGGCTCTCAGTGCCCGTAGTCAACGCAATGAGAAGGCAGAGTGCTTTATGTTATTATGAAGATATTTTCACCTCATAGACTCTCTGAAAGGATTTGAGGTTACTCTAGGTCTGGGGATCATATTTCAGGTTTAGAACTTACACCAACAAGTGATTTTTTTTTCCTAGATGAGTATTTGATTATGACATTGTTCAGAATTTCCATGGTAACAAAGTACATACCGACTTTTAGTCAGTTTTATTATTGCTTTTACATTCTTCACAGACAATACGATGTTTTACTGTCTGCACCCAGGGCACACTTTCCTACTGCCCTGCCCTTGGTACACCAATGGATGTTGGTATATATATGTATATGTGTGTATATGTATATACGTACTTTTTTTTAGAATTGAGTTCTTTATTAATGTATTTACTACAAATACTTTCAGCCAGTGGTTTGTTTTAAGGGTTTCTTTTGATGAGCAGAAACCCTTTTTAATTCTTTTAATAAACTTTGATTTTAGAATAGCCTTATTTATTTATTTTTAAAGGTTCTTATTTATTTATTTGAGAGAGAGAGAGAAAGCAAGAAAGGGCAGGGGTGGTGGGGAGGGAGGAGAGGAGGGGGGGGGCGAAGAAGACCCCCTGCTGAGCGGGAAGCCTGATGCGGGACTCCATCCCAGAACACTGAGACCATGATCTGAGCTGAAGGCAGACGCCTAACTCACTGAGCCACGCAGGCATCCCTAGAAGAGGTTTTCATCTACAAAACGTTGCAAAGTGAGTACAGAGAGTCCCCGTCTATCTGTAACCCATTTCCCCTAAGGAAACTTACATCACCACACATATTTGTCACAACCAGCAGCCTACCTGACACATTACAATTACCTAAACTCCAGATTTTCCTTGGATTACACTCGTTTTTCTCACACAGAATTAACATACAACACCAATGTCCATTTTCAGTTTTAGAATTCATTTTGGGATACTACACTGAATTTAGTTACCCTGTCTTCTAGTATCCGCTGTTCGGAGACAATTTCTTAGTCTTTCCGTGTTTTGGATGACTTTGATGCTTTTGAAGGGTACTATTCTGATATTTTGTAGAATGTCCTTCAATTTGGGATTGTCGGATGTTTTTTCATGGTTATATGGGAGTTACAGGTTTAGTGGGACAGGTCACAAAGGTAAAATGTCTTTCTCAAATTTAAAGTGTGTATGTTTGAGGGGCACCTGGGTGGCTCAGTGGTTAAGCCTCTGCCTTCAGCTCAGGTTATGATCCTGGAGACCCGGGATCGAGTCCCACATCGGGCTCCCTGCTTGGTGGGAAGCCTGCTTCTCCCTCTCTCACTCCCCCTGCTTGTGTTCCCTCTTTCACTGTGTCTCTCTCTGTCAAATAAATAAAATATTTTTGTAAAAAAAGTGTGTATGCTTGCTATTAATGAAGTTATATTGGTTTTCATTAGGCTTAGTTTTTTAGTTTTTTAACCCCTTTGTATATATTTTCATTCTTTTCTTTTTTTAAAGTTTGTGTAAAAATTAAGTTGTAATTGACATACAACATTATATTAATTCCAGATGTACAGCATAATGATTTGCTATTTGTATATATTGTGAAAAATGACACCACAATAAGTCTAGGTCACATCCGTCACTGTACATATCTGCAATTTTTTTCTTGTGATAAGAACTTTTAAGATTTACTCCTCTAGCATCTTTCAAATATGCAATACGGTGGCATTAAGTATAGTCACCATGCTGTACATTACAGTCCTATGAGTTATTTATTTCATAATTTGAAAGTTGTGCCTTCTGACCTCTTTGCCCATTTCGCTCTCCCCCAGCACTCCTTCTCTAGCAAGTCTGTTCTCTGAATTCATGAGCTTATTTTTTTGTTTTTTTTTTAATTTACTTTTTAAAATTTAGATTCTACATTTAATGGGATCAGATGGTATTTGTCTTTCTCTGTCTCAAGCTCCTTTCTCTGTCCCGATGCCCTCAAGTTCCATCCATGTCGTCATAGATGGCAAGATTTCATCCTTTTTTGTGGCTGAATAATATTCCCTTGAACATATTGTCATACTTTCTTCATCCATTCATCCATCAATGAATACCAACATTGTTTCCACATCTTGGCTATTACACGTAAATAACGCTACAGTGAACATGGGGGGGCGGTATCTTTTTGAGTTAGTGTTTTTGTTTGCTTCAGAGAAATCTCCAGGAGTGGAGTTGGTAGGTCATCTGGTAGGTCAATTCTTAATTCTTTGAGGAGACTTCATACTGTTTTCCACAGTGGCTGGACCCCACCAACAGTGCGCACGCGTTCCCTTTCCTCTCTATCCTCACCAACACTTTGTCTTTTGGATTCAGAAATACTTAATTTTTTGACGTGAAGTCTAATTTAACAATCTTTTATAATATGTGCTTTGATGCGTAGTCCAAGATTGCATTCCTGGCATAAATTCCACTTGGTTATAATGTATTTATTATCTTTTTTATATAAAGGAGAAAATCCATATAATCATCTCAATAGACACAGAAAAAAAGTTAATAAAATTTAATAATTCTTCATGAACTTTTAGTAACCTAGAAATAGAAGGAAACTCTGAGGTTATATTGATCTAATAAAATGAATTAAATCTATTCTCTGCTCTTTTCTACTCTTTGGGAGAGTTTTTTTTTTTTTTTTTCCTTAAATCGTCAGAAGAATTCACTCCTGAAGCTATTTTCACTTTACATTTTCTTTGTGGGATGGTTTTTAATTAAGAATGCAATATCACTCATATTTAATTTCATTCAGATTTATTAATTTCTCCTTGTATTAGCTTTCATAAGTTGTGTTTTTCAAATCATTTGTCCATTTCAACTACATTTTTTCACAGCTTTATTGAGATATAATGAATATGCCATTAAATTCTCCCATTTAAAATGTAAAATCAAATTTTTTTAGTGTATTTCCAAAGCCATGCAACTACCCTCACAACTTAGTTTTAGAACCATTCTCCAAACAGAAGCTTCCTGCCCATTTGTAATCACACCCATTTCCAGCCAGGCCTAGGCAACCACTGATTTACTTTCTGTCTCCATAGATTAGCCTTCGCAAGTCATTTCCTATACATAGAATCATGTACGATGTGATGATTTATATTTGGCTTCTTTCATTTAGTATATGTTTTTATAAAACAATTTTTTTAAGTTCACATGTATTATAACATGTGTCAGTACTTTTTTTAAAAAAAGATTTTATTTATTTATTTGACAGAGACAGAGTTAGAGGGCACAAGCAGCGATAGCTGCAGAGGGAGAGGTTCCCCTGAGCAAGAAGCCCAGTGAGGGTCTGAGCACCCAGGTGTCCCACTTTTTTTCTCTTTTTAAAATAAATTTTTATTGAAAAGTATAACCTATGTACAGAAAAATGCACATATTTTAAGAAAATATAATTTTCTATAGTAAATACTTCCATGAAACCACCAGACACAGGGAGAATAGAATATCACTAGACCACAGCATCCTCTTTAGGTCCTGTTCTCAACTTGGCCTCTTCCTTATGAGGAACCAATATCCTAGGTAATACCATAGTGGTTAGTTTAGAATAAAAATAAATCATGTAGAATGCGTTATTTTGTATCTGCTCTTAACCAACTATATATATATATTTTAAATATTTTATTTATTTATCTGACAGAGAGAGAGCACAAGTAGGCAGAGAGGCAGGAGGAAGCAGGCTCCCCACTGAGCAGAGAGCCCGATGTGGGCCTCAATCCCAGGACCCTGAGATCATGACCTGAGTCGAAGGCAGAGGTTTAACCCACTGAGCCACCCAGGTGCCCAATTATATGTATTTTTAAAACTTTTTAAAAACTATTTTATTTATTTATTTGAGAGAAAGAGAGAGCACCAGCAGGGGGAGGGGCAGAGGGACAAGCAGAAGGACAAGCAGACTCACCAATGAATGCGGAGCCACATGCAGATCTCAATCCCCAAACCCTGAGATCATGACCTGAGCCCAAATCAAGAGCTGACTGCTTAACCAACTGAGCCATGCAGGCACGCCTGTATTTTTTTTTTTTTAAGATTTTTTTTTTTTTAAATTTATTTGACAGAGAGAAACACAGCCAGAGAGGGAACACAAGCAGGGGGAGTGAGAGAGGGAGAAGCAGGCTTCCCGTCGAGCAGGGAGCCCGATGTGGGACTCGATCCCGGGTCTCCAGGATCATGACCTGAGCCGAAGGCAGTCGCTTAACCAAGTGAGCCACCCAGGCGCCCCCCCAGGGAAGAGATTCTAATTGTCCCAACTTGGTTTATTTAGCCACCCTTAGAAGAAACAGATATGGCCAAGAGGGTGTAGACCAGATGATAACCATGTATATCCAGGGCAGATGCTTGCAATTATGAAAAAAACCCCATAACTTTTTCTGTGCACACATTGAGCAGGGAAGGATTCTTGCATATTTATAAAGTTGGCAAGTAGGGTGGGGTAGTAGCAAGGAAGACTATGTAACAGGGGTGCGTATGGTCAGAAGAGGATGGATATTGGGGCTCCTGGATGCTTCGGTTGGTTAAGCCCCCAACTCTTAATTTTGGCTCCTCATGTTGTGAGATTGAGCCCCGTGTTGGTCTCTGCTCTAGGCATGGAGCCTGCTAGAGAGTCTCTCTCTTTAAGGATGCTTGGGTAGCTCAGTTGGTTAAGCATCTGTCTTCAGCTCAGGTCATCAAGTCCTACATCAGACTCCTTGCTCAACAGGGAGTCTGCTTCTCCCCCTGCGTGTCACTCCCCCTGTGTGTCACTCCCCCTGCTTGTCACTCCCCTGCCTGTCACACCCCTAATTGTGCTCTCTCTCTGACAAATAAATAAATAAAATCTTAAAAAAAAAGTCTCTCTCCCTCTCCCACTGCCCCTCTTCTCACCTCTCTCTCCCTCTTACAAAAAGAAAAGTATAAATATTATCTGTCCCACTGCAGAAAAAAATGTGCTGATCCCAATGTATGGGGAGGGGAATGACTTCTCCCAAAGAAGGGTGAGATACAGTGATCTGTCACCCTCAAAGAAATCTGTAGGCCATTCATTCCACAGGATATTAACAAATGATCCCATGTTCAATCTGCTTGGGAAACCAGATAGCAAAATTTAAAAGGACTTCTCATATTATTTGATATGTTAAAAAACACGGTGAATCTTCAATAATCCTTTTTTTCTTTTTTTTAAAGTAGGCTCCACACTAGGGAGGCACAACACAGGGCTTGAACTAAGAACTCTGAGATCAAGCCCTGAGCTGAGATCAAGCGTCAGATGCTTAACCAACTGAGCCATCCAGTCCAATAATCTTTAAAAGGGAGAAATAATGTTTTTTCCCATATATATTTGACCATAGAACTTATTTTCCTCTTACCTGCAAGAAAATAGTATTTCATGGAATACACTTTGAGTAAACTTTTTTTTTCAAAGATTTTATTTATTTATTTGAGAGAAAGAGAGCACAAGCAGGGGGAGGGCAGAAGGAGTAGACTCCCCATGGAGCAGAGGGAGAGGGAGAAGCAGAGAAACAGGGAGCCCAGTAGGGGGCTCGCTCCTCGCTCTGTCCCACAACCCTGAGGTCAGCAGCTGGGCCACCCAGGCACCCCG
>PITA01030485.1:0-16439 GCA_004023965.1 Spilogale gracilis | reverse complement strand
TCTAGGGAGGGAAACGAAACAACAGAGATTTTGAACACAGAAACAAACTGAGGGACTTGGAGGGAGGGGGGTGGAGGGATGGGAGAGCCTGGTGGTGGGTACTGGGGACACCTAAAGCGGGGAGCACTGGGTGTGGGGAATGGGGAATGAATCTTGAAACACTGGAAAAAAAATTTTTAGTAACAATAAAAAAAAAAAAAAGGGGAAAAAAAAAAAAGAGACTAATGGCCAAACTAATAGGTTGTAATCTTATCGATATTTTTTGAACTATGAGGGAAATCAAACATATTAATCCTAAATGCTTCCACTTAAATGTAATATCTTCATTAATTATAGTATGATCATCTATTTGTTGAGGCAATTTATCTTGGAGAATAAATGTATCTTTTCTTCAAAAATAAATAAATAAATAAATAAATAAATAAAACAGCATAACTTGAGTAGACACTGCTAGTGGGATATATCCTATGGCTGAAACAAACTGCACAAAAATTTAAACTGCCTTTAGTAATATATTTTGATAATAATATTAATGTTGTTGCTTTTTTAAAGATTTTATTTATTTGAGAGAGAGTATAAACTGAGGGGGGAGGGGCAAAGGTAGAGGGAGAAGGACTCTCTGCTGAGCAAGGAGCCTGACCAGGGGCTAGATCCCAGGATCTTTTCTTTCTTCCAGGATCATGAGCTGAGCCTAAAGCAAATACTCAACCGACTTAGCCACCCAGGTACCCAAGTACTGTTATTTTGAACCAAACTTTATATATGTGTGTGTATGTGTGTATAATATATAGTAAGGTAACAGTAATGTAATAAATATGTTAATGTCATTACTAAATCAGTATTTTTAGTATAAGATAAAGAGATAAAAACATGCAATCAAAGAAGTAAAAAAGCTCTGTAGTTATATGTTTGAATTGAAAATACTGGTATAATTTATGATGACTTTCACATAAAAATGATCAGTGATAACATGATTTCCTAATTTATTGGCAACTAAAATCAGCAAATTAGATGTGGTAAAAGGAAGATCTGCTCTTTATAGCTACTGTCAAATGAGGGGAAAAGGTATTTGGGGTAATGAGTACAGGAGGAAATCATACTTCAACAGTGAGGATGTTATAGTAAATGAATGATATTCCTAATCATAATCTGAATTAAGAAAAACTCCATTTATCACCATGTCCTCTCTTGGAGAGCAAATGTTTCACTCTATTAGAAAATAAATAGAACATGCTTTATCATTTAAACATAAGTTTCAGGTATATCAAAATTTATGTGGCTTTCTTTCTTCCCAGATGATACTGAAAAATAAAGAGTGATTATTTTGGAGACACTTCCAAATGTGGGTTAATGTCTTCTATTGATTTTTACCAGGTGATTACTTAAAGCATCTTGGTAAGAATAATAAGTGTTTGGTCTGAGTCTATAATTATCAAAGGAATTGGCTGATAAGTAGTTATGTGAATCCGTGTGCCCCTCAGAATATAAGTGCTACTGAATAGGTCATTGCAAGATGATCAGGGCTGTCTAAATATACAGTTAATCTCCAAATGAATTTGGAGTATCTTCTCCTTTCCCCATAGTACTTTGCACATGAGACATCACTGTGCTGACTTCTTAAAATTTTTTCAATCTAACTCCCTCTCCTTATTTATCTCTTCATTTTTTCCTAAAAATTACTAACAGTATAATTTGCTTTACATTTTAAACTTAAGATTTATTGAGTCACTAAGTTCAGCTATCAATGGCATGAATTGTGTTATTTGAACTTGTCCTTAGGTGAGATAGTCAGGCATTAATAACTTTATTTTTTGGTAGAATGATTCATTTCTTTCATACATTTTTCTGTTATCTGTTTTCTGGAACTAAAAGTAAAGAAATAGAGGTGCCTGGGTGGCTCAGTCAGTTGGGCATCTTCCTTCAGCTTAGATCATGATCCTGGTATCCTGGGATCAAGCCCCGCATCAGGCTGCCTGCTCATTGGGGAGACTGTTTCCCCCTCTCCCTCTGCCCCCCACTCATGCTTGCTCCCTCTCTCTCTTAAATAAATAAATAAAAGCTTAAAAAATAAAAGAGAAATATACTGAATGATCACATTATAAGTAGAACAGGTGCTCTTATTTTATAATAAACCAGTACATTGTATCAAATGCATTAATTCATTCTCTCCTAAATATCTATATATTAGGCCCTATGCTAGATACTGTAATGGATAGAGGTGAATTATATATAGAGAGTGCCCCTCATCACATTCTTACCTATTCCTGCCATGCTTTAATACTGTCTAAAATTCATTACATAGGGGCACCTGGTGGCTCAGTCAGTTAAGCGTCTGCCTTGCGCTCAGGTCATGATCCTGGGTCCTGGGATTGAGTCCCTCATCTGGCTCTTTCCTCAGTGGGGAGCCAGCTTCTTCCTCTGCCTCTGCTTCCGCCTATATCCAACCCCCTCCCCCATGCTCTTCTGGCTCACTCTTTCAAATAAATAAACAAAAATTAAAAAAAAAACCTCCTTACATAGTTATGAAACTTTCTCAATTGCTATTCATGTATTTTAACAAGCTTTCAAAGTGCGAATATACTTAGAGTTGTTTGAGGACTGTCATGTTAGTAAAATCAGAGTCCTTTCCATGTAACATCTAGCTGAAGTAAACTTCATTGGGAGAATAAACTTTTTTTTCTAATGGGCGCAGAAAAAAAATCATTGATTAATTTGGCACATTGGGTGTGAGTAGTGTGGACATTTGGACAGCTGGAAGACAAATAAGGTCAGTGGGTACCTAAGGAATCTAGAGTAAGGGGGAGAAAGAAAAAGGAAAGGAAGATCCTTTTCTAAGGACAAATTGCTTTTGTAATGGCACTGGACTGGACTGACATTGTATTCTACTTCAGCCATTTCTCTTGATGTCTCATTCCTTACACTATCCTCTCTCACATCTTTCCCCTTGACTTTTTTTCTTGAGGCTGTTTGTTTATTTGTTTGTTTGTTTGTTTTTTAGGAGATAGTGATCTAAATATTCTTGCCATTTCCATATCAATACATCTGCCAGAATGATCTTTTAAAAACATATGCCAAGGAATATTATTTTCTTCCTTAAAGTATTTCAATGGCTTCCCAGTGCACTTAGAATAAAAGTCTAACTCTATACCTTAGCCTACAAAGTCTACTTGATGGGGCCCAGGCTCTGTCTATGACCTCATTTCCCACTGTTATTTCCTTATGCTTCAGCCACATTTCTTGATGATTAGATATACTGAGTATATTTCTGGTTGAAGCCTTTTGAACTTGATATTTGGTCTCTATGCCTGTTGACTCTTTTCCTAGACCTTTGTATCTCACCCTACCACCATGTAACTCTCTAAATGGAATTACCATGGAGTTAATATTAACTCCATGAGGGTAGAGACTTGTTCTGTCATATTCTCCAGTATTCTCCACTGTTTATGCAAGATGTGTTAAGTCAATAAAGGGAGCAAATTTCATTGTATTTTATTTTTGTATTTTTTTTTAATTTTAGGGGACTACCTTCTGTATACAGTATCACATTTTCATTTAATTTTCTCTTAGTAAAAGCCTAAAGCTTCAAAATAATATATAAATATATTTATAAACTGAAAAAAATTCTTTGCTTCATATTTAATAAATCTCTTTAATTTGGGGGAAGTTGACATGATAAAAAAGCACATAGCTAGCTCTCTTTTTCTCACAGTTCCTATTTATGCTGAAAAACAGAAAACATAGACATTAAGTTCATGAGATATGTTCTCCAGTGAGTTGGTCAGTGGTAGCCAGGGAATGTCCTTTCTTATTGAATAACAAAATGAGCAAGATGAATGTCAAACCAGCAGTACTTCTTTTTATCATATGTTATTTTATTCTTCCTATACCAACATCGTTCTCACTCTCATGTCCTCCAGCTAGTTTGGGAGCTCTTTAAGGATGGAAATTGGATCATATATTTTTGTTTCCCAGTACTGTTTAGCATATTGATAGAGGCATAGTAAATAATCAGTAATCATTTTTAATCAAATAATAATAATGAAAATAATTTCAGTTTTATATAAATTTTAGCAGTCTAGCAAGAAGTAGCACATCTTTTCTTACAAAAACCCAGTATGTACAAAAGCAAATATTTTCTTCTTTTTACATATTGAAAGACTGAGATTGCAGAGTTTACCAGAATTGCTTAAATTCATTTAGCTGGTAGTGGCTAAGCTGGGACTAGGGACTTCTGGAAGAGTGTCCTATTTTAAGAGTTCCCACCTCCAAATGACACATTGTTAGTGAATATGATATTACTTAAAAATTAAAATGAGTAACTAATTTCAGGTAAGATTTAGTGAACTACTGTCCATCCTTTGATAACAGAGTAGAAATGTAAATTAAGGATTTGAAAGAGAAATCACATACAGTTTTTCAGATACTAGTGAGACTTCTGTATATATCTGGGCATTTTGGATGGTAGAAGAGCAGATGGTTCCTGTGGGCCTCCTGAGCCTTCAAGGCATATTGTGCTTTCCAAACTTGCTTATAACCTGCTCAACGTGCCACAAAATTACCTCACTATTGGCAAATGCAGTGGTGTCAAACAGTTTTGCTCTTCTAACAGAATTTTGAAAAACTGTGAATTTCTGGGCACATTTTTAAATTGACATCCAAAATTCATATTATAAGACAAATAGTTATAAATGATGTAATTGCCATTGTATTGTAAACATTGACGTAAGACTATTGTATCACTTTTTAGCTATGTCCAATGGCACGTACATGAAATTTTATACTAAACTGCAATAATCTGGGATGCCTGAGTGGCTCAGTCAGTTAAGCATCTGCCTCCAACTCAGGTCATGATCTCAGAGCCCTGGGATTGAGCCCGGTGTTGGGCTCCCTGCTCAGTAGGGAAGTCTGCCTCTCCTTCTCCATCTGCCTCTCCCCCTGCTCATGTTCTCTCTCTCCCCCGCTCAAATAAATAAATAAATAAAATATTTTTAAAAAGTTTAAAATGCAATAATTTGCTTCAAAAATGCAGGAATAAGATCTTCTTAACAGTTGGAAATTTTATATCCTTTTCTCCAAAAAATTAAATTTTTATTCCATTTTTCTCTCAGAAGTCAAAATGTAAATAGCCTTATTCTTAATATTGTTAATGGACCACTTGTTATATACTTTTTTAAAAAGGTATGTATTGAGGGGAGGAACAAGATAGCAGAGGAGGAAGAGACCTCAATTTTGTCTGCTTCCAGAAATTCAGCTAGATAGTTACAAACCATTCTGAACACCTACAAATTCAACAGGAGATAGAAGAAAAGAAGAGCAGCAATTCTATGAACAGAAAAGCAACCACCTTCTGGAAGGTAGGATATGCAGAGACGTGAATCCGAGGCAATATATGGAAAGAACTGTGGTGGGAGGGGTCAGCTTCCAGCAAGTGATAAAGCAGTAGAGCACAAAATCAGAACTTTTAGAAGTCTGCTTCACAGAGGGATGTCACTGTGGTGGCTAGCCTGGAGGTTGAACACTTGCTGGGTCAGTGTGATCTCAGGACCCTCGGGGTCACAGAAAGACTGGGGGTGCCTGAGTGTGGCAGAGCTCCCAGGTATTGGAGGAGGGAAGCTGTCCGCAAAGACAGAGCAGAGGAGTGGGCTCTCAGCTCGGAGTTGCCATAAACTGTGATCTGTGACATAGCTGCACCACTACTCTGTGACATAGCTGCACCACTACTCTACCAAAAGTGGTAGATCTGGGGAGACATACCCTCCTCCACTGGGAGCAATCGTGTGGGAGTGTGCTACGGGAATCTGCTGGGTTTTGAGACTCCAAACGGGATCATGTGCAGAGATAGACATGCTCGGTCACAGGCCAGGTGAGCATGGAGTGCAGCTGGAGACCAGGGAGACAAGAGTGATTGACTACTTTTCTCTGAAGGCTCACTGAAGAGAGGAGCCCTGAGCTCTCAGCTCCTCCAGGGCCAGAGATTGGGAGGCTGCCATTTTCATTCTCATCCTCTAACACTGTACAGAAAGCTTTCAGGGAGCCAAAGCTACCAAGAGCAAACCCAAGCAGATTGCTTAGGCTGGTACCCTAGTAAGGGTGATGCAATTCCACCTTGGGCAAAGACATTTGAGAATCACTGCAAGAGGCCCCTCCCCCAGAAGATCAGGAAGATCATACAACCAAGATCAAGTTTACCAATCAATGAGAACTGCAAAACTCCAGCATTAGGGGAATACAGGACATAGAATTCATGGCTTTCCCCCCCGTGATTCTTTAGTCTTTCAAAGTTAATTTTTTAAAATTTTCTTTCTTTTTTCTTTTTCTTTTTTCTTTTTTCTTTTTTTTTTGGTGAATTTTCCCTCTTTTCCTATTTTAACCAACATCTTATCAATACCTTTTTAAAAACTCTTTTTAACTTTCATTTTTACAATCATATTCTATCCATTGTATTTAACCTTATTTTTTGTATGTATATAGGTTTTTATTTCTTTAAAATTTTGGAATACGTTTCTTCAAACAGACCAAAATGTACCCTAAATCTAGTGTATGGCTTTGTTCTATTCTCCTGCCTGATCACATTCTCCCTCCCCACCTTTAAAAAAATTTTTTTTCTTTCTTTTTTTTCAATCAACTTCTTACCTTGCCAAATCCTTTTTTAAAATAATTTTTAATTTTCATCTTTGCAATTATACTCCATCCCTTCATTATGTTTACCATTATTTTTGTATATGTATAAATTTTTCTTTCTTTAAAAATTTGGGAGGCAGTTTCTTCTAACAGACCAAAATACCCCCAAAATCTAGTGTGTGGCTCTGTTCTAGTCACTAGCCTGATCATATTCTTTTTTTTTCTTTCTTTTTCTTTCCCTGGTTGTGGGTCTCTTCTGATTTATTTAGTGTATATTTTTCTGGGGTCTTTGTTACCCTTTTAGCATTTTCTTCTCTCATTTATCTATCCTCTGGACAAAATGACAAAATGGAAAAACTCACCTCAAAAAAAAAGAATAAGAGGCAGTACTGACTGCCAGGGACCTAATAAATATGAACATTAGTAAGATGTAAGAATTAGAGTTCAGAATGATGATTATAAGGATACTAGCTGGGCTTGAAAAAAGCATAGAAGAAACTAGAGACTCCCTTTCTAGAGAAATAAAAGAACTAAAATCTAACCAAGTTGAAATTAAAAAGGCTATTAATAACGTGCAAAAAAAAAATGGAGGCTCTTACTGCTAAGATAAATGAGGCAGAAGAGAGAATTAGTGATATAGAAGACCAAGTGATGGAAAATAAAGAAGCTGAGAAAGAGATAACAACTACTGGATCATGAGGGGAGAACTCAAGAGATAAGTGATACCATAAGATGAAACAGTGTTTGAATAATTGGGATCCCAGAAGAAGAAGAAAAGAAAAGGAACAGAAAGTATATTGGAAAAAATTGTAGCTGAGAACTTCCCTAATTTAGGGAAGGAAACAGACATCAAAATCCAGGAGGCACAGAGAACCCCCCTCAAAATCAATAAAAATAGATCAACACCCCATCATCTAGCGGTAAAACTTACAGGTCTCATAGGTAAAGAGAAAATCCTGAAGGCAGCTCAGGAGAAGAGGTTCATAACCTATAATGATAGAAATATTAGATTGACAGCAGACCTATCCACAGAGAACCTGGCAGCCCAGAAAGGACTGGCATGATATATTCAGAGCACTAAACAAGAAAAATATGTAGCCAAGAATACTATATCCACTTAGATTGTCATTAAAAATAGAAGGAGAGATAAAAAGCTTCCAGGACAAACAAAAACTAAAAGAATTTGCAGACACCAAATAGCCCTACAGGAAATATTGAAAGGGGTCCTCTAAACAAAGAGAGAAAAAGTAAAATTACCATGCACCAAAAAGGAACAGAAACAATATACAGCAACAGTCAGGCAATACAACGGCATGAAATTCTTATCTTTCAATAGTTACCATGAATGTAAATGAGCCAAATGCCCCAATCAAAAGACACAAGATATCAGAATTGATAAAAAAAAAGCAAAGACACATTGATGTGCTGTCTGCAAGAGACTCTTTTAGACCCAAAGACACCTCCAGATTTAAAGTGAGAAGATAGGAAACCATTTACCATGCTAATGAACATCAAAAGAAGGCTGGGGTAGTAGTCCTTATTTCAGAAAAATTAGATTTTAAACAAAAGAGTATAATAAGAGATGAGGAAAACACTGTATCATACTTAAAGGGTCTATCCAACAAGAAGACCTCACAGTTCTAAATATCTATGCCCCTTACATGGGAGCAGCCAATTATATAAGCCAATTAATAACAAAATCAAAGAGACACATTGACAACAATACAGTAATAATCGGGGACTTTAACATCCCTCTCACTGAAACAGACAGATCACCTAAGCAAAAGATCAAAAAGTAAATCGTCTTTTTTTTTTAAAAGATTTTATTTATTTGACAGAGAGAAACACAGCCAGAGAGGGAACACAAGCAGGGGGAGTGAGAGAGGGAGAAGCAGGCTTCCCGCTGAGCAGGGAGTCCGATGTGGGACTCAATCCCGGGTCTCCGAGATCATGACCTGAGCCGAAGGCAGTCGCTTAACCAACTGAGCCACCCAGGCGCCCCGGAAATCAAGTTTTAAATGACACACTGGACCAGATGGACATCATAGATATATTCAGAACATTCCATCCCAAAGCAACAGAATACACATTCTTCTCTAGTGCACATGGAACATGGAACATTCTCCAAAATAGATCACATCCTGGGTCACAAATCGGGTCTCATCTGGTACCAAAAGACTGGAATCATTCCCTGCATATTTTCAGACCACAATGCTTTGAAACTAGAACTTAACCACAAGAGGAAAGTTGGAAAGAACTCAAATACATGGAGGCTAAAGATTATCCTACTAAAGAATGAATGGACCAACCAGGAAATTAAAGAAGAATTATTAAAAATTCATGGAAACAAATGAAAACACGACTATTCAAAATCTTTGGGACACAGCAAAGGCAGTCCTGAGAGGAAAATATATAGCAATACAAGTCTTTCTCAAGAAACAAGAAAGGTCTCAAATTCACAACCTAACCCTACACCTAAAAGATCTGGAGAAAGAACAGCAAAGAAAGCCTAAACCCAGCAGGAGAAGAGAAATAATAAAAATCAGAGCTGAAATCAATGAAATAGAAACCAAAAGAACAGTAGAACAGATCAATGAAACTAGGAGCTGGTTCTTTGAAAGAATTAATAAGATTGATAAACCCACAGCCGGACTTATCCAAAAGAAAAGAGAAAGGACCCAAATTAATAAAATCATGAATGAAAGAGGAGAGAACACAACTAATACCAAAGAAATACAAACAATTATAAGAACGTATCATGAGCAGCTATACATCAGCAAATTGAACAATCTGTAAGAATGGATGCATTCCTAGAGACATAAACTACCAAAACCGAACCAGAAGAAATAGAAAGCTTGAACAGACCCATAACAAGTAAGGACATTGAAGCAGTAATCAAAATCTCCCAACAAACAAGAGCCCAGGGCCAGATGGCTCCCTAAGGGAAGTCTACCAAACATTTAAAGAAGATTTAATCCCTATTCTCCTGAAACTGTTTGAAGAAATAGAAATTGAAGTCATTTTAGGAGGCCAGCATTACCTTGATCCCCAAAACAGACAAAGATCCCACCAAAGAGGAGAATTACAGACCAATATCCCTGATGAACATAGATGCAAAAACTCTCACCAAAATATTAGCCAATATGATCCAAGAGTACATTAAAAGGACTATTTGCTATGACCAAGTGGGATTTATTCCCAGGCTGTAAGGTTGGTTCAACATCCACAAATCAATCAATGTGATACAATATATTAATAAAAGAAAAGACAAGAACCATATGATACTCTCAATAGATGCAATAAAAGCATTTGATAAAGTACAGCATCCTTTCTTGATCAAAACTCTTCACAGTGTAGGGATAGAGAGTACATACCTCAATATTATAAAAGCCATCTATGAAAAACACACAGCAAATATCATTCTCAATCGGATAGAACTGAGAGCTTTTCCCGTAAGGTCAGGAACACAGTAGGGCTGTCCACTATCACTACTGCTATTCAGCGTAGTACTAGAAGTCCTAGCCTCAGCAATCAGACAATGAAAAGAAATAAAAAGTCTTCCAAATCAACAAAGAAGAAGTCAAACTCTCACTCTTTGCAGATTATATGATGCTTTATGTGGGAAACCCAAAAGACTCCACTCCAAAACTGCTAAAACTCATACAGGAATTCAGTAAAGTGTCAGAATATAAAATCAATGCACAGAAATCAGTTGTATTTCTATCCACCACCAACAAGACAGAAAAAAGAGAAATTAAGGAGTTGATCCCATTTACAATACATCCGAAACCATAAGATACCTAAGAATACGTCTAACCAAAGAGGCAAAGAATCTGTACTCAGAAAACTATAGAATACTCATGAAAGAAATTGAAGGAGGAACAAAGAAATGGAAAACCTTCCATGTTCATGGATTGGAAGACCAAATATTGTGAAAATGTCTATTCTACCTAGAACAATCTATACATTTAATGCAATTGCTATCAAAATACCATCAACTTTTTTCAAAGAAATGGAACAAATAATCCTAAAATTTATATGGAACCAGAAGAGACCCTGAATATCCAGAGGAATGTTGAAAAAGAAATCCAAAGCTGGTGACATCACAGTTCCAGACTTCAAGCTCTATTACAAAGCTATAATCATCAAGACAGTATGGTACTGGCACAAAAACAGACACATAGATCAATGGAACAGAATAGAGAGCCTAGAAATGGACCCTCAACTCTATGGTCAGTTTGTCTTTGACAAAGGAGGAAAGAAGGTCCAATGGAAAAAATGACAGTCTCTTCAACAAATAACGTTTGGAAAATTGGACAGCCACATGCAGAAGAATGAAACTGGACTATTTTCTTACACCATGCACAAAAATAAACTCAAAATAGATAAAAAACCTCAATGTGAGACAGGAATCCATCAAAATACTTGAGAAGAACACAGAGAACAACCTCTTTGACCTTGGCCACAGCTTCTTCCTAAAAACATTGCCAAAGGCAAAGGAAGCAATGACAAAAATGAACTGTTGGGACTTCATCAAGATAAAAAGTTTTTGCACAGCAAAACAGTTCAACAAAACCAAAAGACAACCTACAGAATGGGAGAAGATATTTCTAAATGACATATCAGATAAAGGGCTAGTATTCAAAATCTGTAAAGTACTTATCAAAATCAATACCCAGAGAACAAATAATTCAATCAAGAAATGGGCAGAAGACATGATCAGACATTTCTCCAAAGAAGATATCCAGATGGCCAACAGACACATGAAAAATTGCTTAACATAACTCAGCATCAGATATAAAAACCACAGTGAGATACCACCCCACACCAATCAGAATGGCTAAAATTAACAAGTCAGGAAATGATAGGTGTTGGCAAGGTTGCAGAGAAACTCCTACATTGTTGGTGGGAATGCAAGCTGGTACAGCCACTCTGGAAAACAGTATGGAGGTTCCTTAAAAAGTTGAAAACAGACCTACCCTATGACCCAGCAATTAAACTACTGGGTTATTTACCCCAAAGATACAAATGTAGTGATCTGAAGGGGCACATGCACCCCAATATTTATAGCAGCAATGTCCACAATAGCCAAACTATGGAAAGAGCCTAGGTGTCCATCATCACATAAATGGATAAAGAAGATGTGGGGTATATATATAATGGAATATTATGTAGCCATCAAAAATGAAATCTTGCCATTTGTAATGACATGGTTGGAACTAGAGGTATTATGTTAGGTGAAATAAGCCAGTCAGAGAAGGACAACTATCATGTGATCTCACTGATATGAGGAATTTGAGAAACAAGACAGAGGATCATAGGGGAATGGAGGGAAAAATGAAACAAGACAAAACCAGAGAGGCAGACAAATCATAATAGACTCTTAATCTCAGGAAATAAACTGAGGGTTGCTGGAGTATATGGGAGGGTGGGAAAGACAGGGTGGCAGGGTGAGGGACATTGGGAAGTTTATGTGCTATGAATTGTGTAAGATTGATGAATCATAGACCTGTACCCCTGAAATAAATAATACAAGATATGTTAATTAAAAACACACAAAAAAATAAAAATGGCATCTCATTTGCTAAAAAAAATAAAAAGAAATGTCCTTCATTCTAAATAAAAAAACATATGTATTCATTATATGATAATGAATTAATGTTAAAAACTAATTTTCTGTGACCATAGGCAGAAAATATTTAAAAACCTTATTCTGGATTGCATTATCACTACAAGTATTATGACTGCATAATTAATAAAATGAAAATAAATAATATTAAAATTGTTGATAATTATTGACAAAGAAAGAGCAAAATTTTATTAGAAATATCCTTACTAATACAATACATAGGACATCTCTTTTCCCACTCAGTTCATGTATCTATGGGCACTGTGTTGCTTGGATCAAACAGGATTTGGCATGGATTTTATTTGCATTTCCCAAGATTTTATTTATTTATTTGAGAGAGAGAGAGAATGAAACAGAGAGAGAGCATGAGCAGTGGGGGGCAGTGGCAAAGGGAGTGGGAGAAGCAGACTCCCTGCTGAGCCGGGAACCTGATGTAGGGCTAGATCCCAGGGCCCTGGGTTCATGACCTGAAATAAGGCAGATGCTTAACTGACTGAGCCACCCAGATTTCTATTTTTAAATACATAAATACTGATAAATCTTGTTCATACAAATAAATATATGAGAATGGAAAAGGTTTATAATAGCAGTTTTACTCAGTGTGCTATAGAAATATTTACTCAGTTCTTCGATTTTATTTCTGTAGTAAATGCAAAAATTCACATGATGAACTTTCATCAAAATTAATTTTAATGATCTATTGAGTTAGCTAACGATTTTGGTCTTCCAATTTTGCCAAAATCAAGTAATTTACAATTACCTGATTTACAAAAGGTTTTGCTGTGCTGTCATTAGAAAAATTCATTTTCTTAGTTCTGATGCAGATATTTGAAAAAAAGGAGTCATTGGTGTTCGAGGAGTTTCGACATTTGTGGTAAGATTCTGGGTGGGTAAAAACTTCTGTCTGTTCTTTATATAAAGAGGGAGGAGATTATGAAAGAGCACTACAGACATATTCTCAGGCAAATCAGCTTTACTAAACAGAATGTATGGAAATTGAGAGTTTGGGAATGTAATTATCTGTAAAACCATTTGAACACGACTGGATATATGGGCCAGCTGTGGAAGTTGAATGAAGCACCCTGATAAACACGATCAGGAAAGGATGATCGCAACCTGCCACCATTCACATTTTCTTAATTATTGTTAATTGTCCCAGTGTAGAGGAAAGCTCCAAAAATGGCTAAATACAATGGTTTTTCACTGATGTCTCAGAAAATTGCTAAGTCATAGGAGAAAATAAGGTATGTGTTCAACTATTGTCATTTGGAGATGTTTTGCTTATTTTTTGAAACTAGAAATCTAGTGTTTGCTGAAGGCAAAGGGTTTGCATTTTTTGCAGGGGTAAATAATATGAAGTGACAAGATTATGAGATAGGCAATGTTGATTTTTTGGCGATTTCACACATCCTCCTTCCGTATATGTTTTTTTTCCCTCAGATCCTTCAGTTCAACTCTTAGGTTACTATAGTGATCCACCCATCCCCAACACCTACCTCTTGTCTCCACACAACTGATTTTTAAGGGGAAATTTCTGGAGAGCCTAAAACCTTCAAGACACTAAGATGAAAGATAGAGAAGAATAGTGACAGACAGGTCTTTTGTAGTAAAATGTTACTGCCTCCAGCCTACTTCATAGATAATGCTACTTATTTCTTTCTTACATGGGCAGCTATGGGCACATGGGCAGTGTGATTGGGAAGGATAATGGGCAATGTTAGTTTCTGTGTGCTGGACCAGTGTCTATTCTGTAGGCTAAGTAGTATTTTTGTAAGCCAAATAACCTCTTTCTATTGATTTCCAAGACTGGGTTATTTAGATCAGATTCATGAGACACAAATATTGCAGATAATATGAAACTGAAGACCATGACCAGATACTGACCTCCAGAATGTGGTGCCAAAAGATTAACAAATAGATGAAATTTGGGTTTCTGACGTCAATTTAGCTTTTAAAAAGGAGTTGTAATCATTGGTAGTGATAAGTAGGCAAAATATTGTTGCATGTAAGTCTAAATAAACAAAATGATAGGAGCAGATTGAATATAAATAGATGAAAGTTTTCTTTAGAGCTCAGATAAAGCAGAGAACAAAGCCGGATCTTCATTTATGATTATAGCATTTGGTTTGGATTCATTGCCCTTGGGAAGAATAAGTAAATCTGTGTATTTTCATAAATCTTCCAGGATGTTTTATTTTTAATGAAAACCTATACATTAGTTTAAAAAGAAATAGTATTCTTGAGTCTGTATAGCTCCTCACTTCTGTAGTCAACAAGACACTACCCTATAATTTCTTTTTAATGGAGCCAGTATTTTGTTAAAGAAACAAAACCATGCTGAACAAGTCCATAAGAAGATGTTAAGCTGTTGTGTTCTATATTCCAAGGAGAGTTCCAGCACAATAAGCTGTAGCCATTGTGATAAACCTGTGAGCCAGTCATCAGGGTATTTCTATATTGCTCATGAAGTCTTAGCATATTTTATATCCTGTACAGTGTATGAGATGAACTTAAATCAAAATTAAATCTTACAAAAGGTATGTTCCTCTATGGGATTATTCCAGAGTAGCCCCCTTAAAGCATGTCATTAATACCAGCGATTATAGAACTTCTGCAATTATAGGACCTGAAGAGATCTTCAGTCTATTTTTTCAAAAAGATTTAGAGATCTAGAGATTTGTCAAAGACTGTATCATGACTTGGTTCCCAAGCTTTGACTGAGCTTACATCTCCTGACTCTTAATTCAGTACTTCTCCCACTATTCCAGCTGGCCTCCTGAGACAGCCCATTGGCCATGTGTGCACACACATAGGAGGTACCAAAAAAAACCAGGCAATAATAGTTAAAGACCTTCCATTTATCTTTTCAGTGTCTGTCAAAGAGTATTGGCTTCAACCATTGAATCAAAGGATAGTCTTTAAAAACATCAGGGTATTTATTCTTTACACTGATGACCAGATTTAGATTTGTCTGAGATTTAGGATGTTTGATGTATTTCAAGAAAGATACATCAAAGAAATGCTGGGATGCAGCAGAAATCCACTGGTCAGGATCCAAGTATAGTGACAAACAAAGCAACTCTGATTGAGCTGAATGTGTTTGCTTTGACATTTTCAATTTTGAAAACCTTATTTATACCAGAATCTCTGATTGAAGTTAGATGAGAATTTTGCAGCTCTATCTGCATGTCTTCTCATTTGCTCTGAGTAGCTTCAGAGATCTCTGGGCATCTACAAAAACACCACTTGGAAACCAGTGGGCTAGTCAGTTGATTTTCAAAGAAATCTGCTTAACAGTACAGTAATATAACTAATAGTCCTTTATTCTTTGTTTAACTCAACAAATATTTATATAGAGTGATATTTTACACCAATTTATGATGTGATATTTTCAATCTTGTAATGTTAATATTATTATTAACATCAATATTAATATTGAGCTGACTCCTCAATAACAGTTAGTTTTACATGTCGGTTGTTGCATAGCAAAGTAGACTTTACCAGGTGTTTTCATATATATGAGTCACCTTGATCTTTATAACAATATGGCAAAACATATTTTAAATATTCATTTCATAGGTGAAGCAGCTGACTCTCAGAAAAACTGACTTGTCCAAGGCCACATAGCTATAGTCCAGAAACCAGCATCTCAGCCTAAGGCTTCTGACCACAAGTCTAGGCTTTCTGGACAGTTTCCTGTAATGTGGAATTAACTACATAGAATTAACTACATAGTTTGCCCTTCGCCTTGGTACAGTTTGTGAAATTGATAGTATAATCTGTAGTTGAGAAATTAATTAAATCCAAATTTGGTTTAGAAAGTGCTGAAAAGGGGCACCTGGGTGGCTCAGTTGGTTAAGTGACTGCCTTCGTTCGGCCGGGATCAAGCCCTGCATCGGGCTCCCTGCTTGGCGGGAACCCTGCTTTTCTCTCTGTCACTCCCACTGCTTGTGTTCCCTCTCTTGCTGTGTTTCTCTCTGTCAAATAAATACACTACAGACAAAGGGCTGGTATCCAAGATCTATAAAGAACTACTCAAACTCAACATCCAAAAAGAAGATGAACACATCAAAAAATGGGCAAGAGACATGAAGAGGCACTTCTCCATAGAAGATATACAAATGGCTAACAGACACATGAAAAAATGTTCAGCGTCACTAGCTATCAGGGAAATTCAAATCAAAACCAC
>PITA01030484.1:0-16428 GCA_004023965.1 Spilogale gracilis | reverse complement strand
TTAAGATTTTATGTATTTGACAGAGAGAAACACAGCTAGAGAGGGAACACAAGCAGGGGGAGTGAGAGAGGGAGAAGCAGGCTTCCTGCCAAGCAGGAAGGATCTTGGCACTCCAGGATCATGATCTGAGCCGAAGGCAGACGCTTAATGACTGAGCCACCCAGGCACCCCGTGTTTGAATAGTCTAAAAACAGTTTAAAAAACAAGCATTAGGAGTGAGGGAAAAAAATGAGTTTAAGAGGGACAATGTAACCCTAGGACATGTAATTTGTTTCTACTCTCTGAAGCTGAAGAAAGAAGGACCTGAAGAGAAAAGTGAGTCAAGTATGATAAATCTCACAAGAAGGAAAGCCTAGGATTTCATTCATTGACACAATGTCTTCAGCCACAGAATTTGTGGGCCTGCCCGTAGATGACTGGAGCAGACAGAAAAACATGAGAAGGGCATGGCAGAGTTAAGAAAGCACTCAAGAATTAGCTGTCTACACTTCTACCATTTGGCATAACAAGTTACCTATGGCTTCAGGAGACTGGGGTTTATGCTGCATTGCCTCCCCAAAAGGGCATCTTCTGGACTAGATCACAACACAGGTTTGAAGAAACAACTGGAATCAATACTAAGGAGAACTAGGGATGAAAGAGCTGAGTCCAGTCATAGGGGACCAAGGGACTGAGAAGGAGCAGTCCACCACAAGAACTATGTAAAAGGACCAACAAATATATGTCCAAGGAACAACCAGAAGTTGAGCACTTTCTGCACAAAAGGAAAGTAAGATGTCCAGACAGTGTTAGTGTGGCATCAACCTCAAAGAGCAAAGGGCCATCCAAGGACATAGCTATTACTACAGAGGAAGAATGAGACAGAGAACCTGACATTAGGTAATGCCCTCTTTTCCTCTCTATCTCTTCCTTACTGTGACGTCAGGGAGGTAAACACAGGAAAGAGGGTGAAGTTTTGTACAGCAAGAAGAAAAAATGGGATGTACATAGTCCTTCTTCATTCCAAGTTCTTGATGAGAACCATGAGTCTAATCCCCCCCCACGCCCCCGCTTGGGGGAATAGGAGAGCTTTAGGGAACATATGAAGAGACAATCTTTCAATAGACCAGAATAGGTTGTGACAGTTGAAATGAGACTGTTTTAATAACCGAAAGTACTTGCAGTGTCCTGATATTGGAAGGAGATGTCATGAACAAGCATACCGTGCACCAGAAGAGGGGATCTGTCAGAGCAGTTAGGACAGTGAGGTTTCATGGGTTTCTTTTCTTTCACAAAATCCATAAAAAATATGAGATCATATTTTTTAAAAGGAGTTTTGGGAGTCAAAATCAATGTTTTGCATAACAAACACAATGCCTTTTCCTTTGGAAGACCCCAGAAAGGAAAGCTAAGAGGACCCGGAAAGATTTCAATTCCTGAGGCAGAAGTTAATAGAGTAAGAGAGAAATGAGGTTTGGCGTAGACAGTTCTTTACTAGAATAACACCCACTTTAAGTCACAGTTGGTTGTTGAGCAGATCAGTATTAAAATATGGTCAGAAAATGGGGTGCCTGGGTGGCTCAGTTGGTTGAGCGACTGCCTTCGGCTCAGGTCATGATCCTGGAGACCCAGGATCGAGCCCCACATCGGGCTTCCTGCTTGGCAGGAAGCCTGCTTCTCCCTCTCTCAGTCCCTCTGCTTGTGTTCCCTCTCTGGCTGTGTTTCTCTCTGTCAAATAAATCAATAAAATCTTAAAAAAAATATGGTCAGAATGCTTATTTTCATAAAGTTTTTAAAGTAGATTCAATAGTGTCTCTCTAAGGCAACATCACTCTCACTTTCGCATTTACTACAACATGCTATGTTGAGTTAGACAGAAAGGGTTAGTAGAATTACAGTTGGTTTGCCAAGAATTCCCCGGAACCTGCATGGGAATATGCCATTCATGTAAACACCATCCAGCGTGCCTTACTCCACCAAAGACTGAAGCAGCAGGTAGGCACCCCCTCATTCTACCACACAACATACTACTATTCATTCACTCTTCCTGAAATACACAGCAGTTAGAAACATTAGAGCCACAGAGAGAATGGATTAACACAGGCTCCCTACAGAAGACATTTTCCCTAGCAGCTTCTCAAACAAGATTGGGAGTAATTTGTAAGAGTCAGCTATGCAACAATACCGCATAACAAATCACCATAAAACCTCAGTGGCTCAAGAGAAGCATTTAATTTCCCTTCTCAAAAAGACTGTGAGTTGGTTAAGATGGCTTTGCTTTAGGCTATAGGTGAGTTCATGCTGAATGATACTTGATTATCTATCACAGAAAGCACAGAAAGCACATTGGTTTGTTAAGCAATAGGAAGTCTGTCCTGTGGTCATAACCTGAGGGAAAACCTTCGAATAACTTGCCATAGAATGATGAAATGAAAGGAGGGCCCAATAGTAAACTGAGGTCTTTATGTTGCTAATTGGTAGTTGACATAATTATAATTATTTAAATAATTAACAGCTTTCACTAATAATAGAATAATAGTCTTTGAAATAATAAGTACTTAGTATCTCAATTATTGAACACCCATTAAATATTGTACATGTATGGAGACCAACACATACTGACTGAAGAGAGGCCATGCAGTGGAGGAAAAGATGCTGGATGTGACTGTTATAATTATTACATAAATATTAGATTGTGTCATTATATCCCTAATGGTGGTCATAGAGATGAAATAAGTATGAGGAACAGAGCTAGGAAAACCAGGATTTAAATCTGAGTTGAAAACTTTGTACAAATGTAACCTGCAGAAAGATACTTAAACTCACTGACTCTCACCTCACTTACAGATACTGGTAAGAAAGGAGTAGGAGAAAGGACAAGCAGGAACACTGTTTTCTTCAGCATTGAAAAACAGGGTATATACCTGAGGAGAAATCAGCCACTCTAACAGGGACAAATGTTGTAGGATTCGGCTTATAATGAGGAGCCCAAGAATCAAATTCATAGAAGTGGAGTACAGAATGGTGGCTGCAAAGGGCAGTTAGGAGGGGTCATGGGGAGGTGCTGTTCGATGGGTATGAAGTTTCAATAATGCAGGATGAAGACATCATAGAGATCCACTGTTTACGTTGTGCTTAGAGTTCACGACAGTGTACGGTCCACTTAAAATTTTGTTCAAAGGATAGATGCCATGCTGTGTTCTTACTATATCCAAAAATTTTTAAAAAGTAGAGCAGTAGGCAAAGAACCTTTTTGAAATGATGAAAACGTTTATTACCTTGATTGTGCAGGGACTATCATGGGCATGTTACGTATGTGCAAACTCCTTAAGTCCTATACATTCAACAGGTGCAGGGGGGTGTTCTGCATTTAAGTCAGACATCAATAAAACTGTTAAAAATGAAAGATAGAATATGGATTTGGAAGGTGAGTATGTGCTCTGCTACGGATAAAGCTGGTTGGAGGAGGCAGCTAGTAAGAAGCTCTAATTGACCTGTTAGCATTTCTCTGCCAGTAAGACAGACTTACCTGCCCTGCCGGGATGAACAGCTCTAGTCCTCCCCGGTCCCATCCACCGCGCCTCTGGGGGTTCTCCGGGCACCGACAGTGGACAGCAGTTTGTACCTCACGTGCCTCCAGAAAGTTCAGAAGCACTGCACAACAGCACGTCACTTAATTCCAAGCTGAAAATTAACATTTGATTCCATTTCTCATCTCAAACTATGCAGTCAAGTTGTCCAGCATATTTTATCAGAGGTTAGACAATGACTTTAATGGATAGCATGAACTCCAGTACTACAATAGCAGCAAAATACCCCCCCAATTTAACATAACCTCTCTCCCTTATCAAATTTCTACAGTTTACTTATTCAATTATTTGTTTTTAGTTTATTATTAACATATAATGTATTATTTGTCTCAGGGGTACAGGTCTGTGATTCATCAGTCTTACACAACATACAGCGTTCCCCACAACACACACCCTCCCCAATGTCCATCGCCGAGACAACCCATCCCCCACTTCTCTCCCCTCCAGCAACCCTCAGTTTGTTTCCAAAGATTAAGTCTCTTATGGTTTGTCTCCTTCTCTGGTTTCATCTTGTTTCATTTCTCCCTCTCTTCCCCTAAGATCCTCTGCCTTCTTTCTCAAATTCCACATTATCAGCAAGATCATATAATTATCTTTCTCTGATTGACTTCTTTTGGCATAATACCCTCTAGTTTCACCCACACCATTACAAATGGCAAGATTTCAATTTCTGATGGTTGCATAATGCTTTATTGTGTATACAGTGTATATACACACGCACATACATCTTACATACACCACATCTTCTTTACCCATTCATCTGTCGATGGACATCTGGGCTCTTTCCATAGTTTGACTGCTATAAACATGGGTGCCCCTTCAGATCACTACACTTGCATATTTGGTGTAAATACCCACTAGTGCAATTTCTGGTCATAGGGTACCTCTATTTTTAACTTTTTGAGGAACCAACATACTGTTTCCCACAATTACTGCAAAAACAAAACAAAACAAAACAAAACTATCGGGTAAGATCCAAGTAAATGAAATCTCACATGCATTACGTCCTTCTGGATTTCTATTCTACCAGTCTCAGGTAAGATGCTCACTCACATTTATAAGTAGACGGATGCTCATTCTAGGGTAGCAACCTGCGGTCTCTTTTACTACAATGCATACAAGTCTCTTAAAATCACTAAAACAGTAAATTTGATTCCCAGTCTCAGAGGATTTTGACCCTTATTTTTTTTTTTAAAGATTTTATTTATTTGACAGAGAGAAACACAGCTAGAGAGGGAACACGAGCAGGGGGAGTGAGAGAGGGAGAAGCAGGCTTCCCGCCAAGCAGAGAGCCTGATGTGAGACTCGATCCCGGGTCTCCGGGATCATGACCTGAGCCGAAGGCAGTCGCTTAACCAACTGAGCCACCCAGGCGTCCTGACCCTTTTCTTTTTTTAAGTATTTTTTTAAAGATTTTATTTATTTATTTGACAGAGAGAAACACAGCTAGAAAGGGAACACAAGCAGGGGGAGTGAGAGAGGAAAAAGCAGGCCTCCCACCAAGCAGGGAGCCTGATGCGGGGCCTGGAACTCCAGGATCATGACCTGAGCTGAAGGCAGTTGCTTAACCAACTGAGCCACCCAGGCACCCTGATTTTGACCCTTTTAAAACTCTATTTTGAAGGAACTGAGAACCTATGAGAAGAAATTCTATATGTACGGTTGCCAGTAAAAACACTCAGCATCCAATTAAATTTAAACTTCATGTAAATGATGAATAATTGTTTCACTATAAATATATCTCCCAAACTGCAAATAAAATACAAAACACCTAAATAAGTTTGAGTTTCATATAAACATTTTTAAAAAACAATATGAATATATCCCATTCAATATTTAGGGCAAATGTGTAATAAAAATGTTATTTAGGGGTGCCTGGGTGGCCCAGTTGGTTAAGCGACTGCCTTCGGCTCAGGTCATGATCCCAGAGACCCGGGATCGAGTCCCACATTGGGCTCCCTGCTCGGTGGGAAGCCTGCTTCTCCCTTTCTCACTCCCCCTGCTTGTGTTCCCTCTCTGGCTGTGTTTCTCTCTGTCAAATAAATAAAATCTTAACAACAACAAAAAAAAATGTTATTTATCTGAAATTCAAATTTAACTTGGTGTCCTGTATTTTTATTTGCAAAATCTGGCAACCCTGCCTGTACACTCTTCACTTTATATTTTCCAAGTGTTACCATTTCACCATGCTTATTTAATCATTTTGTCTCCCTCTCAAGAAAAAAAAAATAAGTATATGTTGAAAATGTGATGTCTCTTTGACTCTGTAAAAAGGGTATTCTCTTATATAACCACAGTATAGGAAAATTAGGAATTAGGAAATTAATAAGGATACAACCATGTCATCTAATCCCTGGACCTTATTCAGACTTCACCATGTCCCAACAATATCCTGTTTCCAGCGCTGGATCCCGATCATGCACTTTGTTTAGCTGTCTTGTCTACTGACATGCTCAGCCCAGCAGAGTTTCTCTTTGTCTTTCCTGTTTCTTGTCTTTCAAAGGTTTTCTTGGTCTTTCATGACCTTGGTAGTTTTGAAGATTACAGGCCAGTGATTTTGTAGACTCTCCCTCAATTTTGGTTTGTATGATGTCTCCTTACAATTAGATTCTGATTATATATTTTTGGTAGGAATCTTACCAAGTTCTGTTATATTTTTCTCAGTGCATCATAATAGGGTGCCTCACTTTTTAAAGAGCCCAAAGAGCAAACATGCATTTGTCACAGCAACAGCCCCTATCTACCATCTTTAGAAACAGAAGCAAATGCCCACCCCCTAATTCAGGTCTTCAAGCATGAAGTTATCACCACCCAGATATCTGTATAATTCAAATCCAACTCTTGTTGAAGATCAGAGATTTGCTTCGATCTGAGGCAGTTGGGTAGGTGACAGAAACCTGCTTTCTTTCTAAGGTGCTAATCAAGCTATGTCCCCCCATCCCTGATTTGTGCGTGTAAATTTAATCTACAGAAACTCCTATTCAGTAGACTAGTAGTGGTTCCTACATGTGTTCTGTAAGGGAAGAACCACACACAAAACAGCAGTCTACTTGTATGCACTGCCCACTGTTTCTTTGTGCATCCTAAAGCCTTGGAATGCTAGTGTTCAAAGACACCTGATCTTCTTAGAGCTGTTCTTCATTACCCAGGAGATCCACAACTCTTTCACGTCCCATTTCCCGGCTAGCTGTAAGCTTCTGCCACTCTGGTACTGAACACAGGGCCAAGTTCTGTTCTATCACTTTCGAGTAGACAGTTTCAGGCTGGGGCTAATGTGTCTACTGCCACTCATTCCTGCTGCAACCGTTCCAGAGCTTAGAAAGTCCCCCTTTCCACTTCACTCTTGCCTGAGGTTTTGGTGAAAGATCACTCTCAACAGATTCAGTTGATACATCTGATATTTCAACTCCCAAGTGGCAACATGACAATGAATGCCTTTGCCACGTTTTCCTTTCTGGTACCCTGCCCTTTCCCGACTTTTAAATTTTCTGGACTTGACTAACTTATGCTATTTCAGTGGCTACCAAAATATTTTCTACATTTTTGCCCACAGTGAGTGAAATATAGATAGACTTCTAATGCTCTCCTCTGAGGGCTCTCTCCCTTTGGGGAACTTCAGCAAGGATTTTCACATACTATCCTGGCCCTTTCTTTCTCTCCCACAGTAAGAATTGTGAAATCTGAGGACTTCTTTCTTGCTTTTTGCATTGCTTTCTGGCCTCTGTTTTAAAAATATTTTTATTTTTAGGAGTTTATTTTTCTAGAGTTCATCCTGTTTCATCCTCCATTTTGAAGAGATGAGATATCGATAATTTGGGATCTGTCAAAAGAATTCACTGTTTAAACAAATATCATCCAAGCTCAACCCTTTGAAATGGAAAAACTCTGAAACGTTCTTCCTGTAGAACAATAAGTTGCTCGGGTCTTAGCTTGGTCTATTCTTTCCCATGTTTCATTTTTCCACATGTCCCAGAGTTTTAAGTCCATAACTTAAAACTTACTTCCTCAGGCCACAGAAAGTACTTTATCCTTCTCTAATGATATCTATGTCAACTTAGTGATCATCTCATAGAGCTTCAGCTCACCTACATGGATCCTTCCATTCCTCCACTCTCAAATCTCTCCATTTCTTCTTGTTGTGTTGTTTTTGTTTTTGTTTAAGATTTTATTTATTTGACAGAGAGAAACACAGCCAGGGAGGGAACACAAGCAGAGGGAGTGAGAGAAGGAGAAGCAGGCTTCCTGCCGAGCAGGGAGCCCGATGTGGGACTCAATCCCGGGTCTCCGGGACCATGACCTGAGCCGAAGGCAGTCGCTTAACCAACTGAGCCACCCAGGTGCCCCATCTTGTTGTGTTTTTAAAAGAGTCTTCTGAGAATGATTCAAATAGCTCTTACAGCCTCTACCTACAATGTTAAAAGGATGCCTCGGAATGGTTCCTCTCAGACTCATGGGAAGGGGAGACACTATCTCTCCTGTAATGTTAGACTGGATTGGATCTAGTCACCTTTTCTTCTCCAAGGACAATTAAAAAGTCTTCCCTTTTTCCAGCTCCCTATTAATAGCAGTTCAACCCAGGATCTTTCTTTTTCCCTTTTAAGAGTATTTAGCCTGTCTTCCAATATCTAATTTCCTGTGTAAACCTATCTAGTCTACATATCAATCTTTCTCCTGTGAAAAGTCTCTCATCTTTCAGCTTAATTATGCTATGTGTCCTCCCCATCCCCTTCATATTATCACCTCATCTCTCTGGTCCCGGTACTTAGAGTGAAATTTAGATTTTTTTTTTCCCTAAGCAATCCAATTTCTCCCTGATTTCCAAAGCAAAATGGATTCTTCGAGAAATGTTCTAACTACAAACTTTTCTGACCTTCTTTATTGGTTTATTATCCATTGGGCTTGGAATAAAAATATATGAAGTTGCTTTTCTAAGTTGGGAAAAAAAAACTCAATAGCCCATCTGTAATAAGGGCCTTCACTCCTTTTTATAAAGCATTCCATCCTCCAACAAGTAAAACCACAGTGCAAAACTCGGATATTTTAAATCATATTCAAAGACTATGTAATTAACCTATCTGGAGTCAGTGTGAGACCATTTGGCAAGGGTTTTAATCTTTAGGTATAACAAAGCCTGTGAGTCAAAGAGCTTAGCCCCTCCCTGCAGTTCTTTCTGTTGGTTCTAAATACTGTTCAAAATAACATCAAAAAGGTGGAGCACTTGGAACATGGGATTTAGTTTAGTCCACGATGCCTGGCGGAAGCCACATTCTAGTGCTCTGTGGAAGCTTGGTGTCATACACTGGCTTGCAGACACAGCTGAATCACCAAATAAAAGCAGCAAAATATCGCTCAATCTTCCCATTCCAAGAGGCCAACCCAAGAGGCCCATACATGAAAATTCTGCTAGTTTGGAATAATTGTGGCAAGTAATAATAACTCTTCATCCCAACCTTGAGTTTCCTTTGCTCAGGCAAAATCTGCTCCTCAGTACTACACACAGCACCTTATTCGTCGACGCACCTTGTCGCTTCTCCCTGAAGCCCAAGAAGCTTGGCTTCCTATTAAACATTACCTCTGCATCTACAAAAGCTAGACATAATTAGTAGATGTTTCCTATGCAACTGGGTGGTTTTGTGTCACCCAGAACTGAATGTTAAGAGTAAAGTCCCCATCCCAGGTTATAGCAGCAGTCTTCAAATCTATGCCAATTTGCTCCCTGGGTGTCCAAGACATAAGTAAATACATAAATACTCCTTTCTTTTCTTCCTAACAACTGATTGAGAGATAAGCCCCCTAGTTAATATGCTAAGACGCTAAAAATGCCAGTCTGATTACTGATTAAGCACAAGGGACCTGTGCTTTGATACGCAGTTATGATGGGCTTTTTATATTCCCCCCAGAACTGTTGAGTCTAACTTAACTGGTCCTTAGCACAGAGGAGTGGCTCAGCCCTCCCCAAAGGAAGAGCGTACATACTTAAGTTTGTTACCAAGACGACACCTCTGAAAGCAAGGGGACCCAGGTGAAAAAAGTCAGAGGAGATTACACTAAATTTGCCAGGTGCTTGCTCTTCACCAATCAATCAGATCAGTTGCCTCTCCTCCTTTGGGGAAGAACTGGGAATAAGGAGGGAGTAAGGAGACACCAGAACTCTTCTTCATTTGCCATCCCAGAATGTGGGGTAGAAAATCTCACCCATGCATGAAAATATGACTCTCAGGAAATACAATTTTTGCCTCTAACACATATTTGTAATATTGTAACAATAAAGTAAAGGAAAATGTTAACAGAGCACTTTCCTCACTCTCCTTAGGACTCCCAGTAGCATAACACCAATGATTTCCTTACTTATTTTTGCCACTTGGAGGCTAGTTACTTGTCTGATTGTTAGGTCTGTAAGGATCAGCTGGGTCTGAAGAGGTCGACTCCTTCCCTCACTCCCTTTTCTCTCTTGGTGTACTCCCCTCTCTCTTCTCTCCATGGAACGTGCCTGCAGGTGCGTTTACCTTCCATTTAGGTGGAGCGCACATGCAGGTACACTGGGCTGCGTCTGACTCACATTCCCCAAGAGCGCCATCAATCATAAAGCTGACACTGTCACCTCCCGCTGTCAATCCGCTGTGTCTGTCCCCCAGTTGCTTCTGAATTCAAGCGGAGAAAAGAGTGGGTATTGTTTATCAGGCTCCTTCAACCCCAACAGGAATGTAGAGAACATATGTGATGGTGTCTAGCACAGGGCAGGCAATTAATAAATCTGTCTCCCATTTTAAGCTGAAACCTTTATTACCCAGATTCAAAGACCATTTTTTTTCATACCCCCAACCCCTTGCATATGATTTAACAACTATTCAACTGTATAAAAATCAAACTCCTCTCCACTCCTTCTGTTAAATTTCATGGCACCAGGTTAAAATAACACATTAGTTATCTCTAGCAAGCTCCTTCACTGTTCTTTTTCAGATCTCTCTGTCCATCTACATAATCTGGGTCCAACTGATAATGAGGTTTTGTCAACCATTCTGAACAGGCCTGGACGAAAGAAAGGGTGAAGAACAATCAGGCGATATGGTGTAGTTAATTTCTGTGAGCCCAAAGACAGCTAATGGGACCACAGAAGCACCAAGGAGAGTGGGTTCTTTGTTATAAACTGGGTCAAATTTGTTTTCCATTATGAGTCTACATTGTGTAAGTCAGCACTACCGTACTTCTGGGTCCTGTTCACAAAGCTCCTCTCGTTCCTGCTGTGATAAAACAGGAAGCTCTGTTTTTCGTGAAAACAGACTGGCTTCTCAGCCTGGAGACAGAACACAATGCACATCCCAATTGCGGATGGATGTCCCAGTTTGCTGCCACCATCCCTCTCTGGACAACTCCCTGGGCCATTCTTTAATGACAGCCTTTCCATATAAGAAGAGCTATTGTATGGCAAATATACTTCTGAATAGAGATGAACAGGAGGAAATGACTCTAAATGACACCAAATCTATGCAGGGTGGACACCAGTAAGAACTCTCAGATAATAAAAACACTTGTTGGACATTGATCAAGGTTATGACAGTACAGGATTATCCAGGTCATGCTTAGGAATACATTGACAGAAAATCACTGTGTAGAAAGCGGCAAGCCTGAATAGGGTAACTATCTGGCCTAGGTGCCATCACCCCCCAGTTCCCTAATCATGACAGACATCACTAATTGAGCTCAGAAATCCTACTGAGCCCAGACATGGCCATAGAATTACTCTCAGTATTGTGCTTCAATGGCATATTGCTGATAGATCAGAGTAGACACAGGAGATGAAAACTTGGCCATCACTATATCAGGCCTGCAAAGGAGTGTCTGAACTTTCAGATACAGATACTGGCATTCAGCATTTTATTATTAAATATATTTCCTTTGATATAATAAAGCACATTTGTGAAACTCCTTTATCCTTTTCGTATAACACGTTCCAAGTAAACTGGACCACCAATAATAAATTTTCTGAAGATGATGAGCCCAGAGATCTCTAACCGAATCCTGCCAGACAATTTATCCTAGGAAAAAAACAGAGCATGGGGTGGGGGGAGGTGGGGGACTTGGCAATTCAAAGAAAGAGCTTGAGATGGAAAAAAATCACTATATAACCAGTTAAAATATTTTCATTGGCTGTTATTTCAAATATTTAGTAGAAAAGAGGTACAAGTTTTAAAAACCGTTTAAGGAGGTTTTACAAAAAATGCAAACAAACAAATAAAATGAAAGGTCATTTCAAGCAGGCATAAACCAATCACTGATTAATATCAGTTAAGAATGAGCAAACATGGGCTTAAGAAAACAGAGAAAATGCAAAATCCACCACCATAATTGTGAGAGATGTTCCAGGTCTGGATAGACAGCCCTAGTGGGGATAGTGAAATGGTTATATTTTGTGACTCTCCATTTTTATTCTCTTCCAAAGTTATCATACATGAAAAGGGATTCATGACATAACAGAACGATGCAGTAGTCACAAGATAGCTTACTTCCCTCATCCCTGACAAGTTCCTATGAATATAAGCCAGAGGAATGCACAGGTGCTAGTTAAAGTAATTGGAAAACATAAACATTTTCATGTTTTTTTTGAAATTTCTATGTTTTAATTTCTATTACATAAATATATGCTCATGCACACACACACACACACACACACACACACACACACACACACATATATATAGCCCTTTGTCGTTTATGACTAATGGCATCAGGCATTGTAAGCAACATGGCCTAGAGCCAGAAAGACATAGTTCCAAGTCCAATTCTGTCACTGAATTGGTGTGACTTTAGGCAATTTAATTAAACTTTATGTATGTTACTTTGAAGTCTTTTATGACAAGTCTCTTCAATACTCTTACAAAGATGCTGAGTGAATTATCTGACCTAGAGTAGTGATGTAGCAAAATTACTCTGCTGCTTTATTATAAAAAGCAAATAAAGCCAAATGAAATAGATTGACTTAATTTCATTTGTAGTTTATTTCCCTTATAAATGAATATAAGACTGATCAAAGCAGTAAGTTGCTACCCCAAAATTCAGAATTTCACCTGGTGAAGGCCAGTGGGAGTAAAGGTCTCATAAAATATACCCTAATATCTTTGGACTGACCTTTGGTAGGGCCATAAGGAGTTTACCTACTAGTATATGTTTATGGCACAATCAGTAGAACACAGTGAATGAGAGTCAGATTGCCTGAGTTCAAACCTCAACCCTACCTTTTCCCAGACATACAACTTTGGACAAATTTCTTAACTGCTCTGTGCCAGTTTTCTCATCTGTAAAATGGAAACAATTGTAAGCATCTACCTTATGTGGTTGTTCAGAGGTTAAATGATTTAATGAATGAAAGTACTTAGGGCAGTGTCTGATATACAGTTCACACCATATAAATGTCTGCTGATAACATTGATGTTTATCAAGTTTGTTCATCTGATGCATATCAAACTCACTCAGGGTAAATACATCACCTTCCTCACAATAGAGTCTACGCTGTACAACTTCCTAGCAAATGAATTATGACATGTAAAGGGTTAAGTTCCCAGACATTTTTTTTCATATGAATGGGAGTAGCTGTTCTTGGGAGGCAGACCTACCATTTATTTCCTCTCCAAAGCAGAGCCCAAATTTCTGTGTATTGGATGAAAGAGAAATAAATATAAAGAAGGAAAGGAAGAGAAAGACAAAATAATACTGGCAAATGGAGATGAAATGAAAATCCTTCTTTCTTACTTAATCATAAGATTCACAAGTACAAAAATGTGGCCAGCTTTTCCATGGCCCGATGTTGCATAGTCTCTTTCTGTCTCTTCATTCAGTTATAAATAGCACGTTTTTTAGTAGCTCTACAAATAAAAGAAATTTCACTCTGATTAAATATCGAACATTAAGATGGTCAGGCAAACGTGCAAACAAGGAAGGCCTGAGTCAGTGGGAAATCTCAGCAACTAGGAATCATCCCAAGGAGGCTATCCATTCCAGAAAAGTGACAGAGACATTTATAAAACTGTCTGAAGATTATAAATCAAATTGAGAACCCGAAGAAATTTCTGTATGTTGGATAGATAATATATAAAGTCATATATACAAACAATGATTCATTCATGCCATTGACGGACACAGAAAAGCTAAGTTTCATATATAAATAATTCTGAGTTTCTCAGACATGATTTTGCCAGGAGACTGGGAGAAAGAATGGAGCTCACCGCTTATGGGTCAAACAAGCATTCAAAAATTGACCAGAACCTGAGGATTTCAAGTATTAGGATATGCAAAATGACAACTCATGCCTAAGCAGCACTACACTTTCCCTCCTCAAAGTACTTAGCAAACCTGACCAATAAATCTCTCTAATAGCCCCTAGGAGGCAGATTGTGGCATTATCCCATTTTATGGATCAGCATTCTATAGAATGTAGGCTTGGAAATCTGCCCAAGGCGAGAGGCAAATTTGTCTCAGAGCTCCATAGGGCTTAAGCAGCTGTGTTGTAGAAAGAAGAGTGGACTTAGAGCCTGCGCAAGTTGTGAACTTAAATCTTTTGTTTCAGTCTTTCCCTCATGTTCTTCAACTGGAAAACGGTGTATTTTACAAATGTCTCCTAGAGAACACTTCACCATTGAAGAATGAGAAGCCATATGGCTGACCATGTCTAAAATTGTAGCTAGTTTTGCCCATGGTAATTTCAGTTCTATGCTTCCTAAATTATACCTACATCTCTTTACCTCCCTTACCTGACATTCTGGTTTCTTCCCCGCCACACTGCTATGCCTAGGCTATCAGAGAGATCTATCTACCACAAGTCTATCAGCTCATTACTGTTCTGACCACAAACCTTCTGTGGCTCCTAGGACCAAACATTCACTGAGCCAAGTACTCTGCATTCATTGCTGTGTGTCACAGAAAGGTCAGAGCAGCAAAATGAACACTGATTAGTTGATGGATTCATTCATTCATTCAAGCAACAATTGTTTATTCGATGCCCACAAATGCCAGGCACTTCTTGGGCACTGGGGAAGCAAAAGTGAATAAAACAGACAATAGTCTCTGTCCCGAAGGAGCAACAGTCTAGTGGGGTAGAATAGATAATATATAGATAAAGAAGTAAAACACATAGCATGTTAGATAGTACAAGGATTAAGGAGGAAAAAAAGGTAGAAAAGAGGGATATGAGGTCATGGGAGGATTATTAAAACTTTAGATAACTGGGGATAAGCCAAGAAGGTAACATTTGAACAAAGACTTAGAAAAAATGAGTAGCTGTTTCATGCCATGCATGCCATACTGCTCTCTGAAGGCAGTGTTATCTCCACACTTTATAGATGCGCAAGTAGTCTAGTTAAGTCTAGAATTGCCAGATTTATCAAATAATCATTCAGCACTCTGACTTAAATTTGAATTTCAGATAAGCATATACTACTCAACACTTGAGATACTTACAGTAAAAGAAAAGTATCGTTTATTTGGAGTTTCTGGAGTTGGTAAATGTGCCTAAAGAGATCAAAGAGATGCTCAGTAATACTAATACTAATAATATTAAACACTTATGGAGCATTTCTGTATACCAAGCATTGTTCTTAGTATCGACTTATTTAAAATCACAGTGGCCTTATTAGCTACATACTATTGTTGTTCCTAATTTACAAATAAGAAAACAAAGGCACAGAGTAGCTATCTTGTGATTTTGAGTCCTGGAACCAAATTTGGGACTGGAAAAAGATTTTGTCCCTTTGCTAAAGATCTAATATTTAATATAGAGCATTTCTTTAGAAAGGGTTTTTATTCTTTTTATTTTCATTGTCTCTTATGCTCGATCTAAATAGATACTTGTGCTTTGTGATTATTTTGTGCATCATTGGAGCAGCTGCCATTGATTGAACAATTTTAGTCTTAGATTTCTTATGATCTATCTCTAGTCCTTTTTTGAAAATTAAAAAAAAATATATTATTTTCTCAGTCATGAGCTGGCTGAGTTCAGTGGGTAATTCTTGTTTGAGGCTTTTCCTATGGTTGCAGGTCATGGCAACTGAAGAAATCATTGGATGGCTTCTTCACTCGTGTGGCTGTTGGCTGGATTCTGGTCACACTTCTCTCTCCAGCTGGCCTCTGTATGGCGTGCTTGGGCTTCCTTACAACATGGCGGCATTGGGGCAACCAACTGCTTGAAAGAGATTCTAGCTCTCCCCACCCCCAAGCTAGCATTCTAAGAATGCCATCTATTCTTTCAACAAGAATAGATTAGGATGGTTAAAATACTTGCCCTAAGTCAGTGATAGTGAAGGAATCTGAACTCAAATTTAGCTCTTAAAAGCTGATCATCTTTGGGACACCTGGGTGGTGCAGTTGATTAAGTGTGCAACTCTTGGTTTCAGCACAGGTTGTGATCTCAGGGTTATAAGATTGAGCCTGATGTCCAGCACCCCACTCAATGCAGAGTCTGCTTAGATTCTCTCTCCCTCTGCTCCTCCCTCACCATGCTTCTCTCTCAAGCTCTCTTTCTCTCTAAAATAAGTGACCTTTAGAATGAAAGAAAAGCTGATCATCTTTTTACTCTTCCATGTTGAAGTCTTCAGTTAGGGATTTTAGTTAGAAGATTTTATCCCAGTATAAAATAAAATATTCTATAGTATAGTATAATATCCCAGTATTTATCCAGAATAATCTCCCTAAGTTTTCCTTCTCATGTAAATCATATATATATATAAGCATTTTAACACACCTTCAATTATTGTACAACATACTAAAATACATAACATCTTTTTATCAAGGAAATTCAAAAAAATAACTAATTAAGGAGGAAAAAAACTTTGCCTATAAATCAACCTCAATCACAAAGCATCCTTGTAAG
>PITA01030483.1:0-16428 GCA_004023965.1 Spilogale gracilis | reverse complement strand
AGGGAGGGAACAGCATAAGTGTGTGAATGCCAGGAGGAGAAAATCTTTAGAGGCCATCTTGGTAGCTGGTAACACCATGTGCTCATTTCCTCATCTCTTATGATAGGGAACTTATTAATATTGTCCAAAGTTGAAACATGAGATTACATAATAATTCCAAATTTTCAATAGTTTTTAAATAGCGTGAAACTATTAAAGAGACTCATTTTCAAATGGCTTTAATTCATTTTAGTAACTACATGAGAACTTTTTTCTGGCATTTGTCAGTAATTTATACCAGAATTCTTCAATATCATGACAAATTATCTTAGTAACGTTTATAGCTTATATGGAATGATGCTATGTTCAAGGATTTCTCCATGGAGTTTAATGTTATTTTATTTTGGAAATATAATTTAGTATCTAATCTCTCATTTTAGCAACAATGTGAAGAACACGGAATAGAAGTAGGCTTTTACACATTTTAAAAATCTATTTACAAACTTCAAGATTAAGAAACTAACAGAACTATAGAAAATGTACAGAAATAATATAAAAGCACTGACGTGTCAAGGTAAAATTATGGAAAAGTCAACCTCCTGCAACACAGAAAAAAATTCCTTTGCTCTGACTGGAGCTCTTCCATTCTCTATCTTGATCTTATCATTGCATCTCATTTCCCAATTTCGTTCTGGTTTGCCTTAGAACTTTTCTGGTTTTAGCCCTGAAAGTCCTGTGTTCTAGGAAACCACTCAGTGCCAGGAAAGATGCCCTGGACTTGGGCACCTGAAATTTATCTTCATCTCCCTTAATCTAGATGGCTTACAACAACATCAGAAAGAACATATGTGACTTCCAAGGCGGGGTCATAAGAGACAAGAGCATTCACATCTCTTGGAACTAGCACCATGCTCTGAGGAAGCCCATATTAGGCCATGTAAAGAGTCCTCAGGGACAGGCCACAGAGCCACATGATTTTCCACCCAACAGGCCAGCTGAGGTCCTAGCTAACAGCCAGAATCAACAACCAGAAATGGAAGGAGAAATGTCTCCATATGACTTAAGACCTCAGCCATCAAGTCACCCCCAGCTTTCAAGTATTCCCAGTTCAGACACTATAAAATAGAGACAACCCAGCCTTACTATGCCCCGACTTTCTGAGCCACACACACACTGAAACATAACGGGTTTTATTGTTTTAAGTCACTAAGTACGAGTGTGATTTGCTATTCAGGAATAGATAACTGACACACTTTCCCAAAATTTGGTGGCTTAAAAAAACAACCATGCTAATACAACTGTCCGTTTCTGGACCAAGAATTCAGGCTGACTTCAGCTGGGTGGTTTTTCGTTTCTCATAGCACTGACTGAGGCTACTTAGTGGTAGTCAACTGGCGAACAGACCACTTTGAAGAGTCCATGACAGCTTCACTTACCTGTTTGGCCTCCAGGAAGCTATACTTGGAAATGAGGGCAGGCACTTCTCCAGCATGGCAGGCTCACATTCGGCAGATTTCTTATGTGGTAGGTCAAAGCTTCCCTACTGTGTTCGGGGAGGCCCCAGTAAAAGCTGCAAGTCTTCTTAGAACCTACTTTCAAAAGTCCCAGAAAGTATTTTCCACCATGTTCTACTAGTTAAGCAAGTCACTAAAGCCAGCTCGGATTCCAGGGGAGAAGCACTGGACTCAACCCCACAATGGGAAGAGGAGCGACCAATTTGTTGCCGTGTTGCATCGTCCATATTTGGTATCACAAGAATAATACATGAGCACCAAGAGTTAGGATGATAAGGCTGAGACTTTAAAGGAAACAGTGCATCCCTCTTCTTTATTTTTAGGTTGAGATATACCCTTCAGCTGCTATTTGGACACTCAACCAAATGTTACTATTTTATGATTTCAAAGGCCATTATATTAAGGTCGGGATGTTATGCTAATTATCTAAAAATGGCAAATGCCAAGCTTCTGTGTGTACATATCAGGAATTTAAAATGAGCCATGTGGATTACTACCGTAAGTATATGTTACTTTTGTATTAAGTAAAATAACAAAAGTTATTTTTAAAAACTAAGATTCTCTGAATCTACAGCTAATCTTTATTAACAGTCTGGGGAGATTGTGTAAATTGTAAATGAATATAGGAACCAGTGGAAATTCCAAGTGTAAGGCAAGAGATGAATGTTCTAAATAAATTAAATTTCAGACTTGATATTTTCATACACGTTGTTGCAAAGTATTTTGCTTTGTGTTATAATTGAGAGTAGAATTCTGCGAAGGAGTTATTAAAAGCAAATTTAACATTAAACAATGATTTTCACATCAATAGCTGCCTTCCAGAAAGCTTTCTGTCTTAGGCATGTGAAGCTAGTGGTTATTTCAATGAATTACAATCTTCTGTGACTTAATAATCAGTGAGTGGCTGTTGGATTCCTACTTCTTGACTTGGGTAGTCTCCAGTTTCCAATCTACTAATATATTTGATTTTTACATTCCATACTAAGAATCTAAAAATGATTTCTTAAAGAAATTTTATTTGAATGTGTTCCTTTTTAAATCTACAGTTTATCTTCCCAAATGAAGATTGAAAAAAATTAACAGAAACCAAAACTGATAGACATATTCTTCACATGAGCTCTCTTATTCCTTCAGCCTCTTATTTTTCTTGGTCATCATTATTAATACACTATTTAGGGCCCACCATATACAGGGCTTGCTGAAAAAAATGTCATAATTTCAAAAAGATACAGAAAACAAAGCCTATTTTCAAGCATTTACAATCTTGTTGAAGATCTGTGACATATATATTTAAATAAAATTACAAGGAAATTTGGAACTGAATGTCAGAAGGACAGAAGCAAGATCTCTTGACTATATGTGAGCTTGAATGATGTTCTCTAATCTAAGAAATCATGACCCAAGATACTACATCTACCTTTTGGAGAACCGATCTCTGGTCACCCCAACTCCTAGGGACATCATTCAAGACCTCTTCAGAATGAACCTCCTTGCTATGATGCACTATTTATGGAAGAGTCCTCATCTGACTCTCCAGATGACTACTGCAAAGAATTGTCTTTGATCAAGAGGTCATTGAAAGAAGCTATCATTTAAAAACTAAGAAATTAATATCAATAGGAATAAGTGGGGGATAGAAAAATAGAGAGAACCCCATATGAAAATGAGCACAGAGATCTGCAAACTGAGAAATACCCAAGATTTCCAGCAAACCACCTGAAGTTAGGAAGAAAGATGGAACAGAGTCTCCCTGATAGTCCTCAGAGGAGCCAACACTGTCAACACCTTATCTTGGACTTTTCTCTTCCAGAATTCTGAGACAATACATTTGTGTCATTTAGGCCATCCAACTGTTGTGGCATCTAATTTGTAATGGCAGTGCTAGCAAATTGATACACTAATTAATTTAGATAAACCTCTGGTAAAAAAAAAAAAACAACGGCATAATTATAGCATTTTTAAAGAAATGCACATGTGGCTATTTTTAGCTATAACCAGTGGCTTTGAAAAAATGTATTACCTACAACAGTTGTAAAGGAAATAGCTGAGAGGGGCTATGCCAGGCTATAAGCAGAAATAAGCATTTATAATAAACAAACAAACAAATAAATAAAATATGCCAAATTAATTGGATTCTTGACCTTTTGCTAATGCAGAAATTAAGCCCCTTCCCATCTCCTTCTCCTCCATCTAGGAATCTCCCTTATAAATTTCTGAAAGTCTTACTTGAGGTCTTGCATTTTCTTGGAACCAATCTGCCCTTTGTGTCCCTCTGCTCGGCTTCCTTCACCTGGGTAACCATCCGTTGCTTCTGCATCTGGTGCCTTCTGTGGGGGCCATATGGCATGCTCAACAGTCCCACACCAGTGGCCTCCTGAATCTTAAGGTGACAATGCAACAGTGGGCTCTGTGGCTAGGGCAGGAGGAAGAGGCAGGGTTAGGGATGGTCCTCTTACCAAATCTATGGTGTAAGTGCTCTGACGGGCCCTAAAGCATCACTGATTGTATCTGATGTCTCACTCAGTCTTTCACGGTTACAATTCCTCCATCCTTCACTCTTTCTCCCCTGGGGCTCAAAACCTACCCTAAAGGGTAGGAGAGGAAAAATTCAATCTTATCACCCTTATTGGCATCATATCTTCACCATCCAACTTCCATGAAACACTTCCCTCCTTCTACTACTGAAGCGGAAGATCGACAAATCTTGCATATAGATCCCTAAATGGATCAACAGTCCACCCATTGCACACACAGCCTGCTTCTATTTCCCCTTTGGGTTCAACTAGGATTTCCAGTGCCATAATAAAAGAGCAGCTAAGGTAAGTCAGAGAAAGGGGAGCTTACTGAGAAGAGAGTCAAAAGAAACTTAACAGAGAAAGTAAGTTTGTTTTTTTTTAAATTTTAATTCCAGTTAACATCTAGTGTAATACTGGTTTCAGGTGTACAGTATATGATTCAACACTTCCATAAACACCCATGCCCACTATTATAAGTGTACGACTTAATCCCCATCACCCGTTTAGTCCATCTGCCATCCCCTCTCCTCTGTTTTCATAAGTTCTCTAAACTTAAGAGTCTGATTTTTATTTGTCTCCAGGAGAGGGATAAGATTTTTAAGAGGAAACTGTGGAATTTAAATAAATGGAGAGACAAAAGTCATTCTAGGCCACTAGTAAATAGGAAAAATTTGGCTGAACAAAATCAAAAAGTAAGATTCATTCACTTAGTCATTGCAATTTGTCACAGGTATCCAGTAGAAGAAATCATCTCAAACCCACAGAAATCTCTCCTTTCACTGTCTCTCATTCTCAGAAAGAGTGTCTATATTCCTGGGAATGAATTAGACAAAAAAAAATATATATATTCCTTTCCCATTCTCTTAAGACGGGAAATTTTAGTGAGGTTTTCTTTTGTTTCAATGTTTAACCCACATGACTCACCTTGCCTTTGTCTACAATGAGTCATTTCAGTTTGTTGCACTTCACCTGTGCCACAATTTTGTTTTCAATTGCTTTTCCATGCACTCTCCTCAGGTGAACTTGTTTTCCTCTTTTCTCCTCATCAGCAACACCACAAACTCCAAATAACTCCACCTTTCTGTAAACCTCTACGGAGTAGAAGCATCTCCCTCCGCTAGCTTTTCCTATAGAACTACAGCCACCTCAGCCTTGTTCACCAGAGGTCCCACTGACAGCAGGACAAAGGAAATTATCTGTCATTCATATTTAACGCTGAGCACACCATACCTGGGAAAAGCATGTGTTTTCCCTGTCTTGAGAAATCTAAGGCACTGTGAATCCAGACCTGACTTCCATACTCAGGCCTCTCTGCAATCATGACAGATAATACAGGTCTGGTTTATGCCTCTGAGGGGTGTGTGTGTGGCATATTGTGGACAGTGCTTATGCACAGTCACTTACCCTAAAGCAGAACACGCAGAGGTTCTAGAGTTACAAATACCAGCGATTATTGTATTGTGGTTCATTTTACGGCTGTAGCAAATCTCAGAGGAACATGTTTTAGTGAGCAGAATTTGCTCAGGACTTAAAATGCTCTAATCACTTAATGTATCAAATGTTCTTGTTCCAAGAAAGGGAAAGTTACTTGCTTGTTAAGAAAATAAACATTACAATTGGTTGACAAAACCCAACTGGAATTAGTTATGAAAGGTCATATAAACATACACATGTTTTCATAGGGCTTTTTAAAATGCAAACTGTCTATAGATAGTAAAATAATTCTGGTGGTGATACAGAAGTACTGTGAAGATTTGTTTAACAGTCTGTTTAATGTAAAAGAGATTAAATTTACTCATGCTGAAAGGGTGATGAAATACACACTAATCTAGTACTGAAAACTCACCAAGTAACAGTTTCAATCTGTTACATTTCAATCTTGATTTTTTTGCAGGGGGGCAGTCACTGTAATACACCTGCATTTAAAAATAGATATGGTAATATGTGACCATCACAGTTGTTAGGGTGCAGCTGAATTCTGTTTAAAGCTTCCAAAAGAACTCTGTGGTTTTGTGGAGGGTCTTTTGTTGTTGTTGTTTGTTTGTTGTTGTTTTAGAGTAAGTGCCATTTGGAACAAAATGACACTTATCCTTAGGAAGTTTAACTTTTTTTTTTTATTGCTATTATTGCTTTTTCATAAGTAATTCATCTAAAGCTATAAAATGTTGGCAGGAAATAGAAACAACATTTTCTGACGGTCTTTGATGTCTCGGGCACTTTGTCATAGAGAGCTTTAACTTGCACACCAACTTTTGACACATGCATTATTACTTTGATTTTATGACTGTGGAAGTAATAAGAATCCTAGGTAAAGGAACTTGTCCACTTAGGTTCATAGATTACCATATTTAGATACAAATCTAGATCTAACAGGCCAATTTTTCCCACCTCAAATGTCCTTTGCTTTATTGGTCTGGGATATTCTCCAGTGTCTAGGCTCTGCTCTCCTTGTCACCCTTCACCTCTTACCTTGTAGGTGCCCTCTCCAAAGTCCCTCTGTACCCTGCACTCTGTCACCCAGCCCTATCTCAGCACCTTCCTTTCCTGTGAAGCACTGAAAATACCTCTTTACGTGGCTGTTTGTTTAGTTTGTTTCTTTAGTCAACTGGCATTTTGCCTATAGCCTAAAATGTCCACTCACTGAGGACAGGGACCATATGTGTCTTACTTCAGGGTAGTCAAAACTTAGCAAAGGCTTGCTGTATAACAGATAATTCAGTAAATACTAGTTGATTCTAAATGACTCCCGGCTTTTTTTCACTCACTACACAGCTTGTCATGAGCCATTAATTTTCCAGAAAAAAAAAAAAAAACCTATTTTGTTCATTAATTCCCAAAGTAAAAAGTGCTAAAGATAAAATAATAACAAAATGTCCCTGCTAGATACTTTATAGTCTCATAGTATTGTTTCTCATACAAATCTTTCTCATTTCTTGTATCACTTGAACATCAAGTTGTTTCAACATCCCTGTGATAAAAATGAGTATGGGTTTATCTGCTCTCTATGAAAGATCAATGTGGAATAATCAGAGAAGAGACAATCCCAACAGAGTCTTATGTCTTGTGGAAGGTCCAAACTTCTGTGTTCATGACACTAGTTTTTATTTTTTTCACGATAGGGGAGTTGGCAAAACTATAGGATGTGTGCTACGAATAAATGTGAAATGGCATTATGTTGCTCTTGGGCAACTAACAGAAGCTAATAAGCACTGTCCTCTCTCTAGGGATTCGAAGTATCAATAGGATACAATTCCCTGTCCTTAAGGAACTCCGAGTCAAGTAAATCAGTTCATGTTGATGTTAGTTTTCATGGTTGTACTTACTAAAAGATTAACATTGACAGTCACCTGCCTCCTAGGAATACAGAACTGGAGGAATGGAGGACAGAAGAATGAGTAAAGAGCAATAGGGTAACAGGTTTTTGTTTATTTTTTCCTTTATTATTATTAGCTGCAGTGCAGGGTATGTGCACAGCTGACCTTAAGAAAGGACTCGATTTGTTAGAATTGGCCATTTGTTTCTCACTGTTTCCCACTGCTGGTTGCCTAGTCATAGTCTAACTTTACTAAAGCCCAAGGGAAGTTAAGAAAGCATATTTCATTTCTCACTCCATTAACAGTAGGAAAGCTATGGGAAAGTAGATAGAATAACACTTGCTGCCAAAAGTCTAAAAGACCATAAAACATGAGCATTCCCAGGTGGGAGCTCCATACACATGTGCAATCACACCCCAGATCAAGCATCCTTTTGAACTGGAGACATTATTTAATTAGGTTTGCCTAGTTTACAAAAAATTTCACTGAGACTATTTATCTGCCTAGTTTTATAACATCCGGATCCAGAATGAGTGGTCTTTGTATTGTATTCTCTCATATGGTATTTTATGCATTTAAGACAATAGACAATAGATAATAGGCAATAGCAGCATCTCAGAGAAGTGGGCATACAGAAGGGCTTCAGTTGTGTACCAAATTCTTCAGTAACACCTGCTCAGTATGTAATTTTATCTTCAAGAATTTTATCTCTAGAGGCACTTGGGTAGCTCAGTTGGTTAAGCGTCTGCCTTCAGGTCAAGTCATGATCCCAGGGTTCTGGGATCAAGGCCCACATCAGGCCCCTTGCTCAGTGGGGAGCCTGCTTCTCCCTCTCTCTCTGCCTGCCACTCCCCCTGCTTCTGCTCTTTCTGTGTCAAATAAATTAATAAAATATTTAAAAAGAGAGAAAAAAAACGTTATCTCCAAATAGATCAATGATGGAAAAATGGTCTCTGCTATCTATGGAGATAATATATAATATATAATACTGACTTGAACCAGAGCCTTAAAAAGGTATTTCCCAATGCTTGCTTTCCTCTCTTTTCTTTCTTTTTTTAAAATAAATGAATAAAAAATGTTAAACCACTTTTAGAGCGAGGAATACAAAGCATGTTGCTCTAGTGCCCGCTTTAGAGACAACTCCAGCTAAAATGCTATTAAACACTCAGTGGCCAAGTGACATCTTTTGTCCTAGATTTCTGAACAGCCTTTAAATTCTGTGAGTGCATGTGATTTTCTCCAACTCCCTATGGTACTACAATATTGCAGCTGCATGGAAAATGTTTACAGGCGAGGTTAACAGCTGCATGGGCCATGCAAGAATATCATACCCAACTACCACCTGTTTGAAATAAAAAAACCAGTACCCTTGGGATTTTCAGTACACACACACACACACACAAGACAGTGCCTATAGGTTCTAGCTCTTAAAGTAAGGCACTTGGGTTTAAGGCCATCATACTAGAGTCAGCATCTTGGTTTTCTCTCCATGAAATGCTAATAGGAGACATGCTTCACGATTTTAAGACACAAGTTCCTTACCTCTATTTGTCTGTCTGTCCTCTCCTTTCCTCTTTCTCCCTCCTTTCCTGTTTGAAGATACATTATCTCCAGATTCAAAATCAGTCTTGTTTTGTTTTCCTTAACTTGGGATCATTTACTTGATATTATTTCATGTGACTTTAATTTATATTTTAATAATTGTTATCTTTCTATCTTTACTCTAATAACCTATTATTAAACTGTTTAGTTTACTTGTTTAACATTTATTTTTCTGTTCATTTCCTTATATTTTATCCTTAGAATTTGAGATCTATTTATTTCTAACTTTAATTTTCTAACTCTAATCTTCATTCTTTATTCTTTGATTTTGTCAACTTCTATAATCTGATGTTGCTACTAAGATTCATATCCTAGGATTCTCTTTCCTTTGTAAGTAATTTGTCATCTTTACAGAAACTTGAGAACTTTTTCTTTCATCCTTCATGCTCTAAAATCTCTCTACCAGGTGGCCAGGAGTACATGTATGTGCGGTGAATACATCCCACTGAGGATTTGGGGATTTTCACCACATCTTTATTTCTGGAAATTTTCTGTCTTTTCTTTCCTTTAAATACCACTTCCATTCTCCCTATTTTCCCCATGGGGCAGTCATTTTGATAAATGTTAGAACTCCTAATGCTCATCCATGTCTCCACTTGTAAATTTTTGCTTATCCCTTGTTGCCATGAGTCATTGTATGTCCTTTCTCACATTTCCAGCTCATTAATTTCTTCTTCAACTGTTTTGTGGCGTTGTTCTGGAAATGGAGTCAGAGTTCAATGTTAATAATTAGACTATATTTCCTATATTCACATTATCTAATCTTTGCCATTACTATCGATTCTTGTTTCATAAATTCCTTATCTTATTCCTTGTTTCTGATCTTTGTTTATAAGTCTTAGGACATATGTGATATCTATTTTAATTCCCTGTACTGATATTTCTATTAAGTCTGTTCCTCTTTCTCCATGACCAAGCAGAGTATCCAAAAGACCTTTTGGACCTGGCTATTTCTGTGCCATCAAGACATATGCAAAAACAAGGGTAAGAGCTTTTCTTTCTACTTGAGTTTCCACTCATACATCTCTGGCCTCAAGCAGATATGCAACATATGCTGCCTGGGTTGAAGAATGAGTGATGAGAGCAGAGACTCAGAGCTTGACTACTCTACTACAGAGTTGACTGCTCTACTACAGAATCCCTGAGTAACTGTCCTGGCAGATGTCTGCTAGACTCATCCGCTCCTGGCTTCTGCTCTTGGCAACATGAAGAGCGCTCTCCCCAAACAAAAGTATCCTATTAGTCCACATGGACTAGAGGCTGGATCTTTCATTATTAAAAGTGATGGCTCCGGTCTGTGAGTGCTGGATGCCAAAATGTACTTCTACTGCTGTGTGTGTGTTTATGTGTATACACATGTATGCAAATACATTCATTTACATAGAGAAAAAGATCCAATTTTTTTTTTTTAAAGATTTTATTTATTTGACAGACGGAAACACAGCCAGAGAGGGAACACAAGCAGGGGGAGTGGGAGAGGGAGAAGCAGGCTTCCCGCCGAGCAGGGAGCCCCATGTGGGGCTTGATCCCGGGTCTCCGGGATCATGACCTGAGCCGAAGGCAGTCGCTCAACCAACTGAGCCACCCAGGTGCCCCCAAAGTTCCAACTTTTAAACAATCTTGAAAGTAGAAGTGCATTTTATTGTATTTATTCATATTACTTAAGTATTTTCACATCTCTATTTATTTTTACTTTTTTAAGATTGTTCCTTTTTTATTATGTTTAATTAGCCAACATATGATACATCATTAGTTTTTGATGTAGTGTTCAATGATTCATTAGTTGCGTATAACACCCAGTGCTCATCACAATACGTGCCCTCCTTAATACTCATCACTGGGCTACCCCATCCCTCTACCCCCTCTCTTCTAAAACCCTCAGTTTGTTTCCCAGAGTCCAGAATCTCTCATGGCTTGTCTCCTCTCTGATTTCTTCCCATTCAATATTCCCTCCCTTCCCCTGTGGTCCTCCATGCTATTCCTTATGGTCCAGATCTCCTATTTAAGTTTAAAATAATTATTAAAACAGAAAAGAATTATAATTTTTGTAATAAATACATCTTTAAATGCTCAAATTTACAAGCGAGCAGGGGTCTGCACCTCAACTGTCCCGCTCTCACTTTTCCACTGGAATACATTTTAAATGAATTACTCTCAGTCTTATGTCACTGATTTTATTAAGAAAAATGTTCAAAAATGTCTCCATAAACTTTGTCCTTTTATTTATCCTATGAATATTGTTAAGAAAACAAGTCACATTTTAACCCATTTTTTAAACAATTTTTAAAAGATTTTATTTATTTGAGAGAGATAGAGAGAACCGGCAGAGGGTAGGGATAGAGGGAGAGAGAGAAGGAGACTCCTTACTGAGCAGGGAGCCTGAGGCAGACTTCCATCCCAGGACTCCAGATGCTTAACCAGCTGAGCCACTTAGGTGCCCCTAATTCATATTTTAGTACCAGGGATATTGTGCAGGTCTCCAGAGCAGTAGCCTTCTTTATATCTTAATGAGTTTGTGATTCTTCCAACTAATTAACATTTTCCTCTCCACAACAGCTGCTAGAAAGCTTTAAGCAAATAGCCAGCACACTTTTAGCAAGCAGACAGAAGCCTGCAGCAAGCATTTGTTAGATTCTTTCACTCCCCACTTCATCTTGTTTTTCTAAAATATTTTCCCTTTACCTCAGTTTTCCTCACTTACTGGTTTTATGTTGTATGTTTTTATACATTGCCTGAAATCTTTTTTAAAACAAAGTAAGGTATAAATAACTGAAATGGTAAATATGCAAAGTAAATGGTACCAGGACAAAGTGACATTTCCATTTATGACCTAAATATTACTAGTTTTACTTTGGCACTAATACCCGTAATTCTTTCATTTCCCTTCCATAGCCCTAGGGAAGTCATTTATTCTTAATATACTCTTGAGTCTGTTAAGTATCCATGAGTGCTTTGAAAGGAAGACTGGTCAGGAAGGAGGCAAAATTTCATCGCAATTTTCAATGGGCTCCCAGATGAGAAGTTTCCTCAGGAGGACCATACAGGGAGAAGACTGTATTTATCATATGTTTAATCACAATGTGGAGTTTTGTCATCTGCATTTCCCACTGGTTAGATCCCAAACAAGATCATCATCCATCTAGATTTACTGAATTCATTCTCTTTGTTGTTGCTATCAAGCCCCACTGACATGCAGCAAAGGGTTAAAAGCCACATGACTGAAAAGGAACTTGACTTTCATTTTATTATAAATACTCTGAAAGAGAAAAATCTAAAATATTCCTTTCAATCTCTTTCTTATTTCCATATTTCTGACAAATAAATTTGTTTTATTACACAGTGCTAGCTAAATCTACATGACAAGGACCAAGAGGTAGAAAAAGAAAACTCTAATAAAACTAGGAATAGTTATGATCCCAAACCATAAACTGAAAGAGTATCTGCCATATCTAGACAGGATGTCACAAACTAATAATACACATCTCTCCAGAGTCCCTGCAGGGAATGGAGTTTTCAACAAGTAGATGGCATAGCCCAGGTTCAGCAACTATTATTTACTTGCATCATTGATGAGTTCTGTAAATGCCCAGTTCCACCCACACAGAATGGAAGAGTGGAAAGGACCAAAGGAAAAACCACTTACACTTGCCACCTGTACTTCCTGAGACACAGCTTCTTAACTCAGCAGCTAGAGTGGGGATGAGGCAAAAAGTAGAATCGTATTTGCAGCAGATACCAGAGTCAGTTAATAAAAGAACCAAAGATACACAAATTCACAATTTGGGAAATTACTGTTCTGATAGCCCTTCACTGTCTATTTGTCCAAGTGAAGGAGAATATGCCCAAAAGAAAGACACAGCAAGTAAGAGAGAAATAGAGATAATGCTCACGAACTGATGCTGGTGGCTGCCCTAGATCATGCTCCCTGTTTCTCTCCAAACATACCATTGAGTAAATAGCTTGCACATTCAAAAGAGTAATAGCAGAAAAGTAGAAACTTACATTTCCTGGATGAACTTGCAGGCAGAATTCCAGTGTGATTTAGATTCCACTGATTAATGCCTGGCTTTTTCTGAAACTCGAATTCAAGAACTTAGAAAATGAGAAGAGAATCATGGAATGGAACGCCCCTTTTTCTATTGTGGGTCACAGCAGGTGCAGCATGGTTCTGGACCTAGCAACATAGTGAGAGCTTCCCAATTTAGGGGCAGTTTCCTAATTTTGACAGGAACACCAGCTATATTGGCAACAAGTTCTGCTCTGTGGTTTTGGGAATCATTTCTGGAATCATCCTGGAACATACTTCTTTAATCCTCCCAATATTTTTGTAACCTATATAACATGTTTATAGTAGTTATCTTTATTCAATAAGCTAGATTTTGGCCTCTGCAACTGAATATCAAAAACTGGCAATTTAAGATTTTTTATCTGATTTAATGATTTTCAGAATAGAGAGGCCTCCTTCTAGAACTAAATGGTGGGACCACGAAAATCCATGGTCTGCATTGGTAAAATAGTTACTTAAATCATCACCTGTGGATACCTGCAATCAAGTGCCTTCTGGAGTCAATACTTAGACAGCCAAAATGGCTGATACACAAAATATTATGATAAAAAAGAAGAATTTAAAGTTCATGGGGCAACTGGGTGGCTCAATCATTAAGCGTCTGGCCTCCAGCTCAGGTCATAATCCTGGAGTCCCAGGATCGAGCCCTGCATCGGGCTCCCTGCTTGGCGGGAAGCCTGCTTCTCCCTCTCTCACTCCCCCTGCTTGTGTTCCCTCTCTAGCTGTGTTTCTCTCTGTCAAATAAATAAATTAACTTTAAAAGAAAAGAATCTAAAGTTCATGAGACTGTCAATAATGTCTTCTAACTGTGTTATTGAGGCCAATAAAAAAAGGAAATAACCAGCCCAATATTTTAAATTCCCAGCTCAACTTATGAATATAAGTCAATTCTCAACCTCATCAGGTCTTTCTGGAAAATTTAGGACATTGATTGGGAAACAGTAGAGTTGATGATTTGAATGGATACATCTGGGTAGACTCACTTAAGTTCGAGTACCCCCAGATTCTTGGTGCCACCCTGGTTAGCAGAAATTCCTCCTTCCCTGTCTGAGGAGTAGAAACTTCCCAGACTAGAGATCCTCCAATGGCTTCGCTTGAGCAGGATACCTTCCAAATGACAAGTTTTGTCATGTTGTACTTGATTTCCATTGCCTCAAGATCAATAACTAAAATCAAATCCAAACATGTTATTGTAAGGATGGTGCAAAGTGTAATTTAGAAAGTGAGCATCCTATAAACCACAAGAATTAAAATATTCTGTAGTTACTTTTACCTGGTGATTAGCCAAAGGGAATATTCTGGAAATGGATTCTAAGACCACTGGGGAAGGAACAAAATTATAGACCAGGATGAATTTATAGATATGGAAATTCCAAGATTTAAGAAAGTAAAAATATTGGAATAGATTAATCAGGTACAATCATCTCCTAACTAGATCTCCTCAAAGGGTTCAGAGTATACTGCCTACACCAAAGCACTGAGAAATACATTGTTTTAGTTAATATCCTGCCAAGGAAGACTGAAGCACACCTTCCCTGTAAAGCTCTGAGGCTATCCTTCCAGATTGAAAGATGTTATTTAACTGGTTCCCCTGATTTCAATGAGCCAAAATAGAGCATCATTTAACCAGAAGGGGAAGACAACCATTATGAACAGCAGGACTAGAGCAATTATCAAAATGATTTGACCTGCAAAGATCTTTGGTATGAGGTAACTGACAAAGGGCTGACACACAGGAACAGAACTAAGGTTCTACTTGATTTGTATGACACTAAAAAAACCTTTCTACATCTGATGAACAGAGACGTGTCTTGAGTCAACAGAAAGGAATTAAGGCTGCATCCAATTTACAGGTTTGGGTCACTAAACACCCATAACCTCTGAATGAAGAAGAGACCAGGTAGATTTTTAGGAGGACCACACAATAATATCACAAATATAAATTTTCCTTGAAGATTCCTAGAAGTTTACTCCAAGAGGACTAGGGACATTTATTAGGTTGCGATGGTAAACCTTATGTGTCAACTTGACTAAGCTAAGGGATGTCCAGATACAGGTAAAATAATATTTCCAGGTGTATCTCTGAGAGTATTTCTAGAAGAGTTTAACATCTGAATCTGCCAAAAGAGTAAAAAAGATCCTTCCTCACCAATGTGGACAAGCATTATCCAATTTGCTGAGTGCCCAAACAAAACCAAAAAAGGCAGAGAAAGGGTAAATTCTCCCACTTTTTCTTGAGTTGGGAAATAATCCATCTTCTCCTGCCCTTGGACATGAAAGCTCCTGGTTCTCAGGATTTCAAACTCTAGGACTTGGACCAGTGTATCCTTGGTTCTCAGGTCTTCAGCTTTATACTAAGAGTTACACCATCAACAGTCTGATTCTCAGGCCTTTGGTGGACTCAAAACTGAATTATACCACTGGCTTTCCTTGCTCTCCAGCTTGCATACAGCAAATTGTGGCATATCTCATCCCCTATATTTGTGTGAACCAATTCCCATAACAAATATCCTCTTATCTATCTATCTATCTATCTATCTATCTATCTATCTATCTATCTATCATCTATCTATCTATCTATCTATCTATCTACATTTATCCATCCATCCATCCATCCATCCATCCATCTATCCATCCTGTTGGTTCTATTACTCTGGAAAAGACTAATAAACAAGGTAACTATGTGCTGAGAAAAGGAACTATCCATACCTTCCATTAATAATTGGATACTGATTCTGAAATGACATAAACCCCTGAGGGCCCAGAATTCCATTGGTCTAAGAATTAGAAAAGATGTGGCTAGGGGTAGAGTTATAACTGCAGCTTTGGCTCAATTTCATCTCAGCAAAGGCTCAGTGCACCCAAAAACATGCTTTTGGTTATTTCCTCAGTTCTGGAGTGATAAGTTGGAGTAAACATACTGTTATAGACAAAATCAAAACACTGGTTCCCTGAACTAAAAAGGATATTATCATAGAAACAGCAAAATGGAAGCCTCGGGGAAAACTCCTCTCTACCAAAATAGCAAGTCAAAATCAATTCTTCACTGTTTTTAAAGATTTTATTTATTTATTTGACAGAGGGAAACACAGCTAGAAAGGGAACACAAGCAGGGGGAGTGAGAGAGGGAGAAGCAGGCTTCCCGCCAAGCAGGGAGCCTGATGCAGGACTCCATCCTGGGACCCCGGGATCATGACCTGAGCCGAAGGCAGACGCTTGACGACTGAGTCACCCAGGCGCCCCAATTCTTCACTTCTAAGGGGATTTCGTATATTAGTGCCTACATTGAGTACTTGAAAAATACTAGAGTTGTAAATGCTCCTCTATCCTCATTTAACTGTCCCATGTAGAAAACAAACTGGCCTTAAAAAAATCAATAGATTATTGTTAACAATGTGGTGACTGCATCATAGTTGCTGATCCATATGTAGGCTGCT
>PITA01030482.1:0-16436 GCA_004023965.1 Spilogale gracilis | reverse complement strand
ATGTGACCTTGGCAAATCGAGCATAAAACACAGTGTAGCGTGAGAAAGGGCATCTCCCTAACGTTCTGGTAACTGTGATTTCATTATCAGAAGATGATTATATACATTCTCAATCACGGCGAGCAATTATAATCAAGGTACCTCCTCCTGATTCTATCCCCTGGGACTTTCTTCAGCGCTCCAGGGAAGAGGCCTGCGTCGTAGTGAAAGCGCCCATTCTCTTCCCAGGCTCTTCACAGACTGCTCTAACTCCAGTCAATGTCATTCTGTGCAGGAACTTACCATGACCTCGTTCAAGAGACTCTGTAAAAATGCCCGATCGCCTCTATTTTTCTAGCTGAAATATGCTGCTGAGAGTTTATCCTAAATTTCCGCAGTTTACAGAAGCACTTATTTACGTATGTGTTATCATCAGAGCTCCTGTCAGAAGCATCACCATTTTCCAGAACAGAGAGATGTCAAAGATTATAACGAACAGCCAGAATAGTATTCTCATAAACTGACTGACGGAACCAGAAACGAAGAATACTTAAAGCTGTGCTCCTCCCCACTCTCTCTGAGGGAAAGGACTGCCCAGAGAGGCCGACGACTGATGTGGGCCGGTCCGCTGTCTGACAGAGGCAGGTGGTGAGAAGGGGAGAAGGGAAAGAGTGTGTTGCTCCAGAGCTCACGCCCCCGCCCCCCCCGCTCCCCCCACCGCGTGATGGATGAGGATGTGAGTCATCTGCCCGCAGCTGGGGGGACGGAGCTGGGCCCGGCCCTCTAGCGACAAATTACCTTTCTCTCCTGCAAGCCAGAGCTTTGGCAATAGAGAGACACTTCTTGGATGTTTCCAGTTTAGATTTTGCTTCCCAAGGAACAGTACAATGGTCTCAGAGAAAGGGCTCTGTATGCAGAGCAACACCCTGAATTCATATTCAAATTCCATTTCAGAAGACTGGAGATGGGGGGAGGGAATAAATTACTGACCTTATTTGAAAATAAACAGGCAAATTCCACTTATGATTGAAACTGTGATAGGCAGGATGTGCTCGTAACCTTCTCACGCTGGCCTGTGATCCACACTGACGTTCAAACGCTCTCACAAAAGCCATACTTATGGTATATTTCTAAAATAAGAACAAACAGGTGGCATTTTCACTGTAAGCAAACTAACCAGAGCTGGGATCATGCAGGGAAAGCTGGAACCCAGATGAAGAAGGCGAACACTCTGACTCCGTTTCCAGAGCTGACAGGGACCTGAAGCGATCGTCCTTCCTGGGTCCTGACTTGAGGATCAGGTAATGCCAACGTGGGTCTGTGACCTGCTCCGGATCTCATGTGACAACCCACGTGGAGACCCAGTGCTCTGTCAATGACAGTGCTCATATTCTAGGCGCCCCTAACCCAGTCCACTGGAGCTGGAAGAGACCGTAAGCCACGTGGTATCATCTTCACTGCTACTCCAGAAGAAGTAGAACACTTTTTAAAAGGAGAGAATCAAAGCAGGTGGGCAACGGCATCACTGCTACAGACGGAGCAGCACGAAAGTGGCCGGGGCGCTCCCGCCACCATGAAGAGCAGCAGCAGCTGAAACCCACTCAGACCTGTGCGCTGTGCTCAAAACTGTACTACTTAATTTCGCCCACAGAACTACCCTACCAGGTAACTATTGCTAGTACTTAAAGGATGACAATTTCCCCTTCTGCTTAGGCTCCAGGAGAATTTACCCTAAGGCGCAGCTAAGAGAGGCCAGAGAACTGTGGTTAGTCAGATGCTGGGAGATATGCTTTCCTTTGTGGGCGCTCTAGGCCCCGAGTACCCGGGCTCTAAGGAGAGCGTGTGGGGACCTTCCACTGACTTCTTAATTAAGAGGGCTCACTTCTGGCTCACCCAACCGTTCACACCTAAATGTGCTGAAGTCTGTGCTGAGGCCAGAACTGTAGTGCACTGAATACTACACGCTTTTAATTTCCTTCAACTGGCTCCGAACAACACTTACAGAGTCCCCAGAGTATGGTCTAGCCCTGCGGAGGTGAGACAATGGTATTCTTCATCCTTTTGGGACAGGACAGATTCTACCTCTACACATGATGGGACGCTAAAGGAATACAAAAATGTTTCCCTCAGGGCGCCCGGGTGGCTCAGTGGGCTAAAGCCTCTGCCTTCGGCTCAGGTCATGATCTCAGGGTCCTGGGATCGAGGCCGCATCGGGCTCTCTGCTCGGCGGGGAGCCTGCTTCCGCCTCTCTCTCTGCCTGCCTCTCTGCCTACTTGTGATCTCTCTCTCTGTCAAGTAATAAAATCTTTATTAAAAAAAATGTTTCTCTCTTCCTAAGGAGCATGTCACAGCAATGCTAAAAACTGAAAGCATTTTTTGAAAGAAACCGACAGATGCTTTACTTGCTGGAAATATACCCACCAACATTAAGCACTGGTTTAGAATTCTAAAATCAAAGCGCTATGAGAAAGTGTCATTTCTGAGCTGAGAATCGCCTGAGCCTAAGGTGATCAGTACGATTCTCTAAAGTACAGCACAATGTAAAGGTTCTTAAATGGTTTATGCCTAAGATCACTATTTCATTCTGCTTATGGAATCTATTTTTAAAAGCCCTGACTTTTAAAATCACAAAAATCACGGTCACACAATTTACTGAAAGTGACGCCAGCTGATCCTATTGTTCAACATACTGTTAGCATCACACAGTGAGTCAACACAATAGGGAAGTGATATTTCTGGGAGAACAAAGCTCCACATTTGTTGTCTTACCTGCTTTTGAAGCCCACCAGGCCCCAGGCTCACTGCACTTACCTGTCTGCCTTTCTACACTTTAAAAAGTAACAAAGTTTTATAATACAATCAATACCTTTTGTTTTCCTTAAAAATTACACAGTACAGATCTACAAACATAATTTTTCATGAACAACAACTGCAATGAGACTGGCTTTTAATGGGCTTTAGGATCTTTTTTAAAAAGTGAGAAAATATATGTATCTAGTCACAATTGTGTTTACAGGATTCTACTAAATATTCTCAAATTAAAATACTTATTCCCAAAGGTATCAGAGACTACTACTTGGATGAAACAGCTTTTAAGTAAATGCTCACTCATGACCTCAAATTAATTATTTTTTAAAGAAACCACAGAACCAAGACTGTGCAGAAAACATGATTAGTCTCAAAGCCTCTGGTTAGTATCTTCAAGAATCAAGATGTTGGAGGAAAAGGTACCTCGTGAAATGCATCAGGATTCCCAGGATTAAAAAGAGAAGGCAATTTTTCTTCTAATCCTCGTACTATTTCTGGCCAGACGGAGTTCACCAAAAAATCATATCCAGGAACAGTGTTGCCTTTTTCACTGTAGGACAAAAAGCAAAATCTCAGTCAGATACACTGTGCTTTTCTATTTATAAAGGGGGAGATTCTATTGTGGTGTTTTTACTAAAAGTTCCTCAGCCTAACACTTATCTCGACCTTTACAAAAAACTCTCTTTGTCAATAAGCTGGTTTATAGCCCCACATTTCTGTTTTACTCCTGGACCCCAGTCTCACCTTGAAGCTGGTTATGCCCTCTGCCTCCTGACTCTTCTATTTATCACACAGGAGAGCAAGTGGTGTCAAATCGCCTTAGCACGATTCCTCCTCTAATTAGGCCACCATATTGGAAACAAAGTAGTCTAACACAAGAAGAGCAATCTTTGCATTCAACCTCAATACCGCTCAGCCCTGAAGAGTTGTAAATTATGCTAATTTACCAATTACTAACAGCTTTGTGAAGAGGAAGCGATCTCTAAGATCTCCTTCAGTTCAAAAACTCTAGAACTGTTCCATGTAAACTCTGGATCACAAATCCCGACACAAAACATGGGTCACTTTCGTGTTTTCATGTGTGTCCTCCATGTTCTGTTTTGCATTTTTCAGCAAAAGGCCGGACTCTGGATTTCTAGTAACAGGCTTCAATGACAGGAAGAGGCTACAGGGATGCGAAGCATCCACTTGGCAGCCAGAGCGCCTGGGTTCAAACTGTGGGCCCTTTAACCTCTATGTTTCGCTGTCTTTGTCTTTAGACGGACACGATAGGATGCAGACCACAGGGTCATCGTGTGGATTAACATCCAGAAAGCATGCGGGCTGGGGCCTGGCATACAGGAAGTGCCATGTTAGTAATGGTGACATACATAAGTGCACCAGGCAGATTCCTTAAGTTTCTCCTGAACTTAAAGACATAAATATCCTTGCGGAAAACACCACCTTGATGACTACCACTCTGATTGTTGTATATTGCATAATACGCTCTATTTTAAGAGATTATTCTTTAACAGTGGTCAGCAATTCTGTATACATTCTTATTCAAGCAAAACTGGGACTTTTGTAGCTAAGTTGTGACAGCAGAATTGGGACTTTCTATGCTGGTATTAAAAATAAACAGAAAAATGTTTTCATAATTTTCCTGCTTAGCAAAAATTATCAGGTTACCAAGGTAGTTATGCTTTGCTTCCAGAATGGGATACCAAATAATCTTACATAATTCAGTACTGATAAAGAAATCTCGGGGTGCCTGGGTGGCTCAGTTGTTAAGCGGCTGCCTTAGGCTCAGGTCATGATCCCAGAGTCCCGGGATCAAGCCCCACACTGAGCCCCATATCAGGCTCCCTGCTCAGCGGGAAGCCTGCTGCTCTCTCTCTCACTCCCCCTGCTTGTGTTCTCTCTCTAGCTGTGTTTCTCTCTGTCAAATAAATAAATAAAATCTTAAAAAAAAAAAAAAAAAAAAAAAGAAAAGAAAGAAATCTCCGGTGGTTTGAAGGAGGGCTGGGGGAGGGCAAAGAAGATGCCTACTTCCCACATACCCAATGCCACATTTCACAGCAGTATATATAATACATGCTTTTTCGCTCATACTAAGAACTAGTTCTATTAAGGTATCCAGAAAAAGAAAGAACAACATTAAGGGGTTTAAAACTACAGATGCACAGAGTATAACCAATATGAAATGACGAGATCTCCTCATCCCCAAGGTAAATATCTACTTAAAGCCCCAAAGAGAAAATTTACATCCTCGAGATTAATGATTGAAACAGATGGCAAATGAGAGAAGTGAATCCATAAATCCTACATGCCGCTGGTGCTGCCAGATTATAAAGGGCACGCAGAGAATCGAAAACATAAAGAATGGACAAGGGAAACCCTGAGGTGTGTGTGCGGAAACCCGAAGGCAGGAGCTAAGCAAGGAGTGGTCAGGGGCAGCTAATTATGGTGCTTGAGGCAAATGACAGCCTATCAAGGTACAGTTTAGGTTCCTCAATGGGGGCACCTGGGTGGCTCAGTGGGTTAAGCATCTACCTTCACTTAGGTCATGATATCGGGATCCTGGGATCAAGCCCCACCTTGGGCTCCCTGCTCATGGAGGAGTCTGCTTCTCCCTCTTCCTCTGCTGCTCCCTCGCTCATGTTCTTTCTCTCTCTTTCTCTCGTACCCCTCCTCCCTCTCACACAAATAAATAAAATCTTTAAATGAAAAAAAAAATACATTCCCCAAATTTCTGAGGCTTCTATGTGAATTCTGCCACACTGAAAACTGTGGAGGAACTTAAAAAGCTTTGTAACTGGAGACTTCAGGACCAAGACTAGCCTTGTCGAATCTAATGACTGGTCGTTTCCTAACTGTGGCTTCGTTGATTTTATATCATGACTTTTTTTTTTTTAAGATTTTATTTGAGAGCAAAAGAGCCCAGGCCAGGAGTTGGGGCCGAGGGCAGAGGGAGAGGGAGTAGCAGACAGCCCGCTGGGCGCAGGGCCTGACATGGGGCTCGATCCCACGGCCCTGAGATCACGAACTGAGCAGAAGGCAGCCGCTCGACTGACAGTCACCCAGGTGTCCCCAACATCATGACTTCTAAATTCTTTCGTGAAACCCAAACCCAGCTAAATCTTCACGATGACTAAACACGAGGGGAAACACCAGGCTTTCGCTACAATCGTGTAATGAAGACAGAGTACTTCAACGGTCAAGCGGCATATTTATCACCCCGGATTTTTCTTTTCACAGAAAAATTTAAGACTATACTGCTTGCTTATTACTTCATAAAGACTAGGGACCTCCTTAGCTTTTCTAAAGCTGAGAATAGATGAATTCTTTCATTTTGCAGACTCTGGGTAGCTGCTATCTTGGGCAGGAAGCTGTGGGCAGCGCAGAGGGAGCCCGTGCTAAGCCTACGGACATCAGTCCTCAACAGCGTAAAAGCCCACTGGAATCCAGAGGCTGTGCTTAATGCTGGAAAACAGGATGAAAGATGGTCTCTTGAAAGAAGCAGTATCTCAGGCACCCCTGGGGGGCTCAGTTGGTGAGCATCTGCTTTCGGCTCAGGTCACGATCCCAGGGTCCTGGGACTGAACCCCAGATTGGGCTCCCTGCTCTGTAGGGAGCCTGCTTCTCCCTCTGCTTATGCTTTCTATCTTAAAAAAAAAAAAAAAAAAAGAACTCTGAGCTGTAGCTTTCTATGGAATGGGAGGTCAACAGAAAGACAAAGGGAATGGGAGGGGCAGAGGCCAATGAGGGAAAATACGGAAGCACACAGTACAGATGTTCTTCGACTCACAACAGTTAGCTCCAATAAACCTGTTGTTAAGTTGGAAATCTCTTAAGCTGAAAATGCATTTAATACACCTAACCGACGGAGCATCAGAGCCAGCCCAGCCTACCTTAAATGTGCTCAGAACACTTATAGTATTGTATAGTTGGGCAAAATCATCTAACACAAAGCCTACTTCACAATAAAGCGTCTGATATCTCATGTAATTTATTGACAGCAAGAAACAGGATGGTTCACGTGCGTTGGCTGCTGACCCTTGTGACCAGGTGGGGGCCTGGGAGCTGTGCTTGCTGCCCCTGGCCAGCATTACGAGACAGTACCCCATGGTAGACTGCTAGCCCGGGAAAAGATCCAAAGTCAAAATTCGAAGTATGGTTTTACTGAATGCATATCACTTTTGCACTACCGTAAAAAGTCAAAAAACTAAAAAACCAAGGCTGAACCAATGTGAAGTCAGGGATCTTCTGTACAAGGTGTGTTACGGCAGGTCAAGTGCTACTGTCTGGCTGGGAACCAGTGGTATGGGGGAAAGTTCCACAGTAGAAAGTTCTGCAGTGGAGATGTTCCTCTACGGGTGATGAGAAGCTCCGAAAGACTTAGGAAGGTGGCAGAGTTCTGGGCAGATGGAAGAGCCAAGGGCCTCAATGAAGAAAGACAAGTGGAACCAGGGACCAGGTGGGGAGAGCCCGCTATCCTGGACAAAACACAACAAAGGTCCAGACTTGGATGATGGCGACGGTGGAAGGTAATGGGATATTCATAAAACAGAATTGGAAAGCCACGGAAATGAAGTGAGAGAGGGAGGAAAAACCGAGAGTTCAAGTGAATTGGTATTTCTAGAGACACGATGACATCAGAACAATGGAGGGAAGGGGCGCCTGGGTGGCTCAGTTAAGCGACTGCCTTTGGCTCAGGTCATGATCCCAGAGACCCGGGATTGAGTCCCGCATCGGGCTCCCTGCTCGGCGGGAAGCCTGCTTCTCCCTCTCTCACTCCCCCTGCCTGTGTTCCCTCTCTGGCTGTGTTTCTCTCTGTCAAATAAATAAAATCTTAAAAAAAAAAAAAAAAAAAAACAATGGAAGGAAACCAATTCTGATTTCAAACCTGATTAAGGAGAAAGTGTAGAGAAGGGAAAAGTAGAGGCTCTGGAGTCAGAGAAAGGTAACCTTCAAGATTCGTTCCCACCCTTTGCTTCCTTCCCTGTACACGCAGGCTAGCCACGCCGGCCTCCCCGCACTACTAACAGATGGGAACGCGCACACCGGCTCAGACAGGACCGTCAGTGACCAGCACGCCCTGGGAGGCGGCAGGTGGCTGCCGCACCGAGCTGAGGGGCAAGCACAGCAGCTACGTCACCTTGAGATGGCTCCTCCCGTGACTTCTCGAAGAAGGCGGCAGTGGTGAGGAACGAACTCCAGGAGCTTATCATACATGATCTGAAGGCCGTTCGGATGAGAGTCAATGATCTGCTCTACGATCACCTATCAGAAGAAAGAGCATTCCTTTTTTAAAGCACCTAAAAGTATGAATGATACACTACAGAGAAAAGAATAAAGGAAACCTTCAAAATACACCCCCTCATTCCTCCTCCCCACTAGACATGCTTTCTAAACAGAAGGTAAGTAACAGCTGCCCTAAAATCTAGGTCCTAGGATTCGGGAACACAGTTCTGGGCCCAGGGGTCACAGAGACCGGTCTGAAGCTGAAACACCACGCACACTCATCTGCTTCCCTTCTGGGCTTGAAAGCAAAACACCGTGTCTCCAGGCCACAGTTCCACACAGTCTCCCCCTTGGCCCAGTCATCTACCAGCTCCAGAACAGGGGAACGGCTGAGACAGAGTGAGGGAAGAAAACCCATCTCACTTTGCTTTAGTGTGCTATTTTTCGTGGTACGGCTGAGATGCAGGAGGTGAATGGCAAGCGTACCGACTTAACATACAAACGTGGCCGTAGTTCATTTAACAGGCCACTGAAACTTAAAAGTACTTCCCTGATTTAGCATGTTAGATTCAGTTCAATGAAAAAGGCATCAATTAGTAATTAAAGTATTTTCACTTCATGATAAAGAATAACGTAATCTTTTTCACCCCCCCAGAGAGAGCTTTGAAATAGAATAGGATACACACAAAGAACTGACAGGTCATTTGTTTTCAGTAATCCTAATGAAGCTGAGAGGATTACTGAAGTCAATCCTTCAATTTCACTTTTATCAGTGGGATACTGTCCCGTTTTAGAACTGGAAGCCTTTCAGCCTTTCATCCTGAAGCCGTGGTGGGAGCTTTGTACTTACTTACCGGACGGAAAGCACACGCACACTGGCAGTGACAGGAAGAAAGCCCTCAGACACTGAGGACTGGCTTCATGACTTCTATCAGCCTGACCCACATGAAACTGACACGACGTCGGGAATCGCTGGGTGCTGGCAACCTCGCACGGCGAAGCCTGTACCCTGGCCGCTCGCAGGCAGGACACACTACTCCCTGCATTTAACTACATCCTCACAGGTCAAGGGCGCTGGGTAACCAAGTTCTGGATTTAAGGTACCAAAAGCTCTTCATCTTTGAATACTCCCTCCCGCCCACCTTCCTGGCCTGGCAAACTCCTCTGTGCTTTTCAAGACTTAGGCCAAATCTATTCTGTGAAGATCTCCCGTCACAGACTTCCCATGCTCACAGGGCTGTCTTCCAGCTCCTCCAGCAGGCATGCGAGCCCATGCGGTGGGGGGGTCACGCTTTTCAGCAACTTGACATATAACTTATGGAACTTACAACTGACCTGAAAATGTTCTGATCCATACCTTTTTCCTAGGAAGACCCTCACCCCTACTAAATTAAGATGGCTGAGCTACAGCATCACTAGAAGATACCAGAGCGCATGCCTGACTCCTGCCATGCTGATGGGAACCAATGGGGGGCCAACCCTTTCCTACAACCGGAAGTGCAGTAAGTAGGAGAATCTGCACAGAAAGATCGCTGATCTCTCTCTCACGCCCAGTGAAGAATCGAAGTCACAGTAGATGCCCTATGAGTGTTTGCTGAAGGAAGAACACGAGGTGCACAAACCTCATCCATGTACGGTTTCACCAGTACTTGACCAACTAATGCCTCTGCGTCCCGTGTCTTGTCGATTGTGGCGTAGGTCCGTAAGCAGTGCCGTATGATATCAACATTGGAAGTCTGAAGACCTTCTAACAGTAGGCCTTCCAGGGACTGCTGTAACATGGCTGTAATGCCAGCTATCCGCTACAACAACAAGGAGACACGTAAAGAAAGCTCCAGGCAGAACGGTTTCTAAAAATTCACACACACACACACACACACACACACACCAAACCTCTTATTCTACCAGAATATACGTAAGATTAAACTATTAACATTTCCTATAGAGGAACAACAAATCTCTTCTCCCCACAATTGCTCATCAAAGGGAAGTTTAGACAGAATTACCGCATGACAAGTTATTTGCCTCTTAAGCTACAGAGTAAATCTGACAAGCGTGCATTTAAGCTTTGGATAAATGAACTCTGACTACATCGTGCAATGTGTCAAGTTACAAGAAATTCAGAATTAATTTTACTCGTATGGTTTGGAGGATACGCTCATGCCTTTACACAAAATCGACACAGCGTGACAGAGGAAGCGGGTCCCAAGCCACACAAACTGGAAGAAGAAAGTCAAAGCTGGCTTCAAAGTCCTACAGAACAGCAACTGTCAGGAGGCAATGCTGGGTTAAACCAAAATCATCCACGAAACACGCAAACAGCAAACTGAAAATTGAAATCAACACGTACCGGTCTTACTGTGTCCAGAAGGGGCATGCCTTTGCTCTGAACAGCATGAAACTGTAACTGGTTAAATTCTGTGGCGATTCTCTCCAAAATCTGTCCAGTCCAAAGTGGGCTAGTAGAGACAATTGTGGAAATGTATTGGTGAGCAATGGTGAGGCTGTAGCACCCCCGTGCTGTGACCTTCCTCACGGTGTGTTCCCAGGGCCCCCCATGACAGAGCTAGCGCCCCTGCACCTCCATGCCATCATTTGCACAACAAGCTCTAAGGGCAGCAGGTTCCAGGTGTGTGTGTGTGGGGGGGGAGGTCATCCGTAGAAGCCACTGCGCCCAGGCAGGCAGCAGGAGCTCTTTTAGGTTAGTGTGGGTACAACGGTGAGTTTCTACCGTGTTCCTCGGGCTCTCCCACTCGTGGCGGTCTTTATCTCTAACCCCCTTCTCCCTCTCGCCCCAGCCTACCGTTCATATTTGAATCCTCCTCTTCTTCTTCGCATGCCTCATTCTCCCTCCCTCTAAAACACCTCTAATACTTCTAAAGTACCAACTACTGCCGTCTCCTCAATCCAGTAAACTGACTTTCTAGCAGCAATCAGAGATGACTTTAAGTTTACATTTTACCGAATGGCAGAAGAGCAAGCTCTGTGCTCCGGGGAGAAAACACTCAGTGAATCTGCCACCAAATGGAATAAATGTGCTTCCCTCCCGCCCCCCATGTTAGAAAGCATTGACACCACTCAAAAGGAAGCTGAATAGTGAAAGAAAAAAAATGATATAGGCCCCAAAGCACCTTCTGGGCTTTTCTGAAGCAAGTCACATCTCATGATGAACAGTCAGGTAGTGAGGGCAAGGCCGGCATCATAAGGAAACGCAAAATGTCTGGAGACCAGCGGCGGTGCGCTCAGGCCCGGAGGAAAAGCAAGCGCCCGGCATGGCCAACCCCGAAGCCTCATCCCGAACTCTACTGACTAACCTTGTATGCGTTTTGTATTTATCTGTATCTCGACGTTTCTTGCCCTGGCAAGCATGACGTATCTACTGTGCCCATGCTGCTCTGGCTTGCCTTACTCTACAGCTCAGAGCTGCGCTTCTCAAGAAAAAACTTCAAAGGGAATTCTGAGCAAGAAAGTACAGAATGTCTGTTTATCAAAGACAGTGTTACAAAGGGACAGGATTACAGAAACAGAGGCCGCTGAGGTGCTTCTACCAAAGGAGCGCAGCGGCAAGAACAGAGGATGGGAAGAACACTGGAAGGCCGGCTTCCCAGGGGCTTCCCACGGATGTGGCTGGAGCGGCGGAGACCGCTGCCAGGGGCCGCAGTGAAGTGGAGCCGCTGGAGACACAGGCCCCGCTGGACTTGGTCAGAACAGACGCTCTCCGAGCCTCTGCGAGCGCAGGTGAATGCGGGCAGAAGCACGAGGGCAACGGGCTGAAGATGGACAGAGCAGGGGCTGACCGCTTAGTTATTACATGCCTTGATGTGAAAGGAGGCAGGGACTTCGGATCAGAGAATTGCTTCTTTTGGGATGTGTCCTTTCTTAATCTACATCAGCAGAGATATGAGCATATGGTCTCTAAAGTCCCTTCCACATCTAAAACCTTAACTCCTAAAATTAAGAAACACAACATGAGTTTATAGGATGAGCAAGTCTTTGAAGTATGGGCCCATTCAGTTTGGATTTGGTTGGCTGGTTCTGCAGACTATTCAATACTGCTCACGGGAAAATCTTACAGTTATCAATGAGATTTTAAGAAAAGCTCATGTTAGACCAAAATGTGACCGTCTAAGGGCTTGTGTATGCCAGGTATGGCTGAACGTATCCCAGCGGTCAAGACAAGCCTGCAGGTGGAGTGACTGTTAGCCTCACATTACAGAGGGCACAGGGCACCGATGACCTTGACTTGTGCGGCCCGGCTGGCACATGGACAAGCCTGGGCTCTTCCCACTGCACCACGCCACGTCCCACTGGCATTGACAGGATCTACCAACTCCTTTTCTGAGCCACTCATCTACCTGCTGACTGCAAATTCATACCACGAAGGGAATAAGACAGTCACAGTATAACACAGAGAGCCATCATCTCTTTCTTATCATAGGCTTTTTCTTTCCTATTTATAAATTTCAACTAAATGTGTCCTATGCTGTTTTCTAATAATATAATGTTGGTGCAAAGTGCATCGATGGCCACACTCTGGACATGCCTAGAAAAAAGAATCTAAGAAAGATGAATGGTACACCTTGAAGATCAATAGGATTTTGGAAGTCCTTGGGAAAGATGATTCCAAATATAAACATTTGCCACTGGAAGCACACCCCTCTGACCCCCTGAAAGGTGACACGTTGGAACTGCGGTCTATCACCAAAGGGTTTATAGGGACACATTATGAACCTTACCGTTTTATGCGTCCCACCCCCTGGGGCCACATCCAGAAACACTGAGTCACACCCCTGGATTTTCTTCTTGTTCAGAAATGAGCCCTAACGAAACCCTCTCCCCCCACATTACACTGGATGTAAAGTATTAATTTATGTGCTACTTAGGTTAAAAAAAAAAAAAAAAGGCTTACCTGCTTGCTTCTAGTGCAGAGGTTTCTTTAGAACTTTGAGAATTTAAGATTTTTTCAATTTTTTCAACTGATCGAATAACTTGAATAAGCCTCAACACACACATCTATAAAAATAAAAAGCAAAAAAAAAAGTCACCATTTTTACTCTTGATCATCTTTATTTCCCAGGCTAAATGCAGGAAAATATAAAACCAAAAGTCAACTTCAAATATATAGAGCATCCTACGTTTCGAATATTTCTACAAAACATGGAATTCTCAAGAATGCAAATCTTAATTCTGGCTTTCTAGAATAAACATATTTCAATATTCTACTGCAAGTTTATAGGAAAAAAAAAACCCAAGACTTTGCTTTCTCATATTCTGTACTCCTATTTCTTCTTTTTCCCATCCTGAATCTTTCTATGGGCACTCCATTTATTTTCGATTTTTTTTTAAAGACTTATGTATTTGAGACAAAATGCGTGTGTGTGGGAGGGGCAGAGGGAGAGAGAGAATCTCAAGCAGACATCCTGCTGAGCATGGAGCCCAATGTGGGGTTTGATGTCACAACCCTGAGATCATGACCTGGGCTGAAATGACCTGGACATTTAACTAACTGAGCCACCCAGGCGCCCCACCATTTATTTTCTTACGGCCCTTTATTCATGTTTTAATTTTAGCTTCCGATCATGTGCATATACCTATATGCTCATGCTTATAGGTAAATATCAATTCATTAAGATCTTTTACACTACAAATATTATCAAAGAGGTTGAGGGACATTATGAAATCTCATCCTTAAAAAACAAAAAAATACGAAGTCATCCATTCAACAAATAGTCACCAAACACCCTCTGGGAGCTAGACATCCTTCCTGACAGTGGGGACTCAAGTGAATAAAACAAGAAAGATGCCCTGCTCTCATAAAGCTTATCATTTTGTCTGGAAACGCACTACATGAATTCTTCGGACAAGAGCTGGGAGGAGATCTAAAGGAGAATTACACAGATAGTCTCTCAAATAGGCTTCTTCCTCTTGAGATTTTAACAAATATGCTAATAAATTACACACAGAAACACCTGTACAGAGCAGCAGGCTAGAGTCAGAAGCCTGGAATCCCAATGCCCACTGTGCCCTCACAGCACTATGATCACGAATAAAACGGGAGACGCGTTACACAGGTGACAGGCACTAAGGAGCGTACCCCTGGGGTGAGCACCGCAGACTTATGAAGCTGCTGCCTGTCTAACACACTTGACGCTAGCCCATCACTGCACGCTCACTACCGAGAGTTAAACAAATAAAATAAAAGTTAACACCAAAACATAAAGAAAACAAAATCAGAAAATAGAACTAAAACCCAGGACCACTGAATCATACAGGCAGAGCACACAGAGCTATACATAAAGGAGGGGAACAAAAGAAGAAATACGCATGGCAGAATGAGAGAGCGATGTACTGCTTTCTCTGAAACAACAAACCTGCAGCAGAATACTGAGTCTGCTTTAGAAAGCTCACTTCTACCCTAATCTCGCATACAGGCATATTTTCTTTTCAGGGGTGCTGAAAATTTGTATGGTGGTTAGATTGTCCAGTGTGTCACCGACAACAGTTATCACTGTTTCTTGTTCTGGGAAAAGTGAAAGTGATCTTGAGACCATGTGGGCACCTCTAAAATTTTGTCTTCTTTCAAGTAGATAACATGACATAATGCGTAAAACGCACGTGGCATGAGAGCTTTGAAAAAAAGTGGAATGGTGTGACAAGTTAAAGGAGACTAGAGGAGAGGGAGGGCTTTAGCTGGCATGCAGCGTGAAAATCTGTCGGAGGGTACCTTTTTCTTCCTTATGTCCTCTTGTTTGCACATTCGTTCATCTACTGCCCGGATTCCTTCACTGACAGATGACCTGAGACTCTAGAAGAATAATAAAGAAGACGTCCTGCAGACATTGTTTTTCACACAAGTGTATATATCTCATTCAATTCCACAGACCCTGATGCCTGCACACCAGTACTATGCAGGTATTGACAAAAACACGAAATACCAGACACAACTGCTATTGAGGGGACTCATGTTCTGGGGGTAAAATGACACAAAGACAGGATCGCACGGCCAGAAGGAGAGGAACACACGTACGGTGAAAGTCATGGGGGCGGGGTGGTCAGAGCAGAGAACAGATAATCTGAAGCAAAGCACAGGAGAGTGTGGAAATGGGATGGGGCTCGAATCGAACTCTGAAAGCCATGTGGGCTGCCGAGGTGGGGAGGGGATGTTGAGCAGGTATAAGTGCGTATGCACTCAGGGTCAGGGCCGGATGGGCGCACAGCCGTGTGCACTGCAGGCTTCCTTCTGGAGAGAAGAAATAGAAAGGGAGGGTCAACTTAGGAGGACTTCGCTCAGATGAGGACTTCAGATGCTGTACATTTTGGAGAACCAGACAACGCGGAAGCACTGAGGCATCCTGATGAAATGTTGTTTTGGAAACAAGAAAGAAGTCCGGAAAAAGGGAGAACGCATAGGTGGAGAAACATGTCCAGAAGCAAATGAATGAAGGCAAGTGTAAGATAACTAGGAATTTGGGCCAAAACAAAGGTTAATGGAAACAACCCGAATAAAGTGGACATATCACAAAAATTCTACAGGAAGGTGAATTAATTCACCCAATCAACATTATGAAATACGTCCTGGACGTTAGTACTGTGGTAGCCCTCAGGGATACAGTGAAGAAGACAGAAACGGTTTTTTCCCTCAGTGGTATTAGAATCTCACAAAGTAGCTTCACGAGCTGGAACCAGAAAGGCAGGTCAGGCCTGTGGCTGAGCAGGACCGAAGCGACTATAGATAAGGGCCACGGAAAAGGAAGGGGATAACGGGGCTGGCAGGGGGCGAGGCAGGACGGGAGCCTGTGCGAGCAGAGCAGCAGTCAGCAGAACAAATCTGCCTCTGGGGAGGGGGTTCGAGAGAAGAGTGGGAGGCCAAAGGAAGGCTGGGCTCAGGAAACAGCACCCCTACGAGGTCATGAGAGGAAGAGGCACACCAAAGAGGCGGTGGGAGAGCCACGGCGGCTGGTGTGGCATCTGGTAGCTGACTGCGCAAATCACTTGCATTCCAAGGAAAAGTACCTTAACAAGATTTTTGTAAAACTCAAACAAGACATAAGCCATGTAAAGTATTGGTTAGCTCAAGGCATAGCTCAAGGTTTATACCTCTTTCACGAACTCTTTCCTACCTACCCCTCCCCTGGACTTCTCAGCACTGACCTTTCTGTTACTCTGCATTTTCTTGGTTCTAACCGTGCACTGTGTCTTTTCCTTAAATTATCTTCTACTTACACTCTTCCCTTAGGATGCAGGCAGTGTCTTAGGGGCTAGGTGCACGAGGCCACTCAAGCTAGAGGAAGACACACAAGGAAGAATGGTGTCATGCACTAAGTTTACGATAGTGCGTCAGATTGGACGGAGGCTGGAGGCCGGGGCGCCACAGACTGGGGGAGGCGGGGAAGTCAGGGGCCCACAGACTGGGGGAGGCAGGGAGG
>PITA01030480.1:0-16433 GCA_004023965.1 Spilogale gracilis | reverse complement strand
AAATAAATAAAATCTTAAAAAAAAAAAAAAAACCACAAGGAAAGCCATGCACTATCCAAAGACTTTTATTGATGAGCTAGTTCATTTCTGTTTTCTTCTAAGCCCTCTTCCAAATGCACATAGAAGGCAACACAGTCAGGGTGCCTGGGTGGCTCAGTTGGTTAAACGACTGCCTTCAGCTCAGGTCATGATCCTGGAGACCCGAGATCGAGCCCCATATCGGGCTCCCTGCTCGGTGGGAGGCCTGCTTCTCCCTCTCTCACTCCCCCTGCTTGTGTTCCCTCTCTGGCTCTGTTTCTCCCTGTCAAATAAATAAATAAAATCTTTTAAAAAAAGAAAAAAAAAAAAAGGCAACGCAGTCACAACAGTTCATATTTCACCAAAGCTGACCCTTGAACGATGTGGGGGTGGGGAGTGCTGACGCCCTGCACAGCTGAAAATCCACATATAACTCTGACTCTCCAAAAACATGACTAATGGCCTTCTATTGACTGGTAATCTTACTGATACTATAAACAGTCAGTTGATTAATACAGTTTATGTATCATGTATATTATATACTGTACTCTTATCATAAAGGAAGCTAGAAGAAAGAAAATCATAAGAAAGAAAAATAAGTTTACGATATGGTACTGTATATATTGAAAAAATCCACATGTGAGTAGACGTGTACAGTTCAAAACTGGGTTGTTCAAGGGCCAACTGTATTATAGGCCTTTCCATGTGTCTACACAGTGTTCAGGATTATAGTGTATAATGAATTAGAAGCAGCCCAATTTTTTAGCATTGGGGGAACAATGAAGCAAATACTGGCACTCCGGCTCTTTGGAATGGTACATCAGTCATTCAGCCAGATATCCTCAACCTATTTTGACTTTTTTTTTTTTTTAAGATTTTATTTATTTATTTGATGAGAGAGATCACAAGTAGGCAGAGAGAGAAGAGGAGGCAGGCTCCCTGCCAAGCAGAGAGCCCGATGCGGGCCTCGATCCCAAGACCCCAAGATCATGACCTGAGCTAAAGGCAGAGGCTTTAACCCACTGAGCCACCTAGATGCCCCTATTTTGACTTCTGAGCAATAGCCCTTCCCATACTGAGCAATCACATTAATTAATATTTCTGAAGAGAGCTTTGCTCTCACTAATTAAAAAAATTTTCCCAGGTATCAAAGGCCACACAGGTTCAGCCCTTCTCTGGGAATGCATCAAAAAACCAACAAAATTTAAATGTTTTTTTTTAAGGTTTTATTTATTTATTTGACAGAGAGAAACACAGCTAGAGAGGGAACACAAGCACAGGGAGTGAGAGAGGGAGAAGGAGGCTTCCCACCAAGTGGGGAGCCCAATGTGGGGCTCAATCCCGGGACTCCAGGATCATGACCTGAGCCGAAGAGAGATGTTTAATGACTGAGCCACCCAGGTGTTCCTCTGTACAATTTTTATATATTAAAATAAAATCTATGGGACGCCTGGGTGGCTCAGTTGGTTAAGCCACTGCCTTCGGCTCAGGTCATGATCCTGGAGACCCGGGATCGAGTCCCACATCGGGCTGCCTGCTCAGCGGGAAGCCTGCTTCTCCCTCTCTCACTCCCCCTGCTTGTGTTCCCTCTCTGGCTGTGTTTCTCTCTGTCAAATAAATAAAATCTTTAAAAAAAATAAAATAAAATAAAATAAAATAAAATCTGTATACTTTTCTCCCTGGTATGAGTTCTTTGGTGCCAAATAAAATTAGAACTTTGATTGAAAGCTTTCCCACACTGATGATATTTATATGGTTTCCATCCAATGTGCATTCTCCTATGTTGAGTGAAAGATAAATGAAAACTGAAAGTTTTCCCACATTCGTTACATTTATATGGCTTCTCACCAGTATGGATTCTCTTGTGAACTGTAAGCGGAGAGCTGTGACCAAAGGCTTTTCCACATTCATCACATTTGTATGGTTTCTCTCCAGTGTGCGTCCTTTCATGTTGTGTATAGGAGGAGCGGTCACTAAAGGCTTTCCCACATTCGTTACATTTATAGGGTTTTTCTCCAGCATGTGTTCTCTTATGTACATTAAGATTAGACCTTCCACTGAAGGATTTTCCACAGTAATCACATTTATAGGGTTTCTCTCCAGTATGAATTCTCCAGTGTACGTTAAGGTGAGAATTTTGGCTAAAAGACTTTCCACATTTATTACATTCATAAGGCTTCTCAGCAGTGTGAGTTCTCAGGTGTAAAATGAGGTGTAAGCTCTGCCAGAAAGACTTCCCACATTCATTACATTCATAGGCTTTCTATCATGATTTCTCAGTAGGTAAGAAAGAGATAAAAGTTTCTTAAAGGCTTTCCCACATTTGTTACATTCATAGGGTTTCTCCTGAGTATGAGTTCTCATGACCTGAGAAAAGGGAGAGCTATAGCTAAAAAAATCTCCACTTTCTTTACATCCACAGGATTTCTCTTCTATATTAATGATCTCATGTGTAGAAAGGCATATGCTTGGTTGGTATCTTTACCATGCTCATTCAACTCAGACAGTTTTCCCAAGGCTTTTCCACATGGACTGTCTTTAAAGGGTTTCTTCCCTACTGAGACTTCCTGATGATTTTTTATTTTTATTTTTATTTTTTTTTAAGATTTTATTTATTTGACAGAGAGAAACACAGCCAGAGAGGGAACACAAGCAGGGGGAGTGAGAGAGGGAGAAGCAGGCTTCCCGTCGAGCAGGGAGCCCGATGTGGGGCTTGATCCCGGGTCTCCGGGATCATGATCTGAGCTGAAGGCAGTCGCTTAACCAACTGAGCCACCCAGGTGCCCCCCCTGATGATTTTTTAAAATAGCATTATGCTTTGAGTTGAGTCAGTTTGATGGAAACATTCTTTGACAAGAAATCTCTGTGAAGAAACAAAGTCTGAATTGAAATTGCGTTTTCCCACAACTTGAGCATTTCCCCAGTCCCCATCCCAGGTCACTACTTGCCCTTGCTCATGTTCCATTGCCCCCAACTGGCCCTGTGCATCTTCTGCTTCTCCAACTCATCCCCAGGTTCCCAGCCATCTATGTGGTAGAACACCAGCTATCATCCACCTTGGATCTCGTCAGGTTCAGGCTGCTGGGTAACTTCTTCCCAGAAAAGGCCTTTGTTGGTGGCAACTCTTGGCTTTCAAGTTTCTTCTTCAGTTCTGGAAGGAAATTAATTTGGGTGCTTGGATGAAAACTCCTAGGGTGAGAATGTTGAGATGAAAGCCACAAGATGGGCACAGCGTGAGTAGATGTTTTAAGCAACCAAAGAAAAGATGGAACTTTGAGAAGAGAAGCCAAAGAAGGTACACACAGTATATGAAGAACGCACAGAAAGACTGAGCGGCCTCACAACTGGTCAGCAAAACAGGCGGAGGGGACCATTAGGGGACAGGTTACGGACCAGGCAGACATTCCCAGACATAAGACATTCAGGACCACTGCCCTTTCCTAATGCTTGGATGTCCCAGAATTCTAACCCATTTCTTTTCTGCCTGTAATTGAGACCAAATGAATCTTCCCAACAAACCAGTTTCAAGATGCCAAGGGTATCTCTTTAGACCCAGTCTTCCAAAGCACTCAGAAGCAGGGTCAGACTACTTCAGTTATCCTCGATCCTTCTCGTTCTGGGTTTCTTTAGTTCTCCCTAAGCACGACCTTGCTTGAGGACCTTCCTCTGGTCTCTAAAGTCTTCAGTGTCAGCAACCCTTCCCCTTTCATCATTCAGCTCTCAAGTCCCAAGTCATCTGAGAGACCCTTCCCAACCTCCCAACCTGCAGGGGCACCTCACCACTTTCCACCTCCTTGTCTTATTTTACTTCCCTCATACCACTGTTTGGCATTGGTCAACATCACCTGGTTCTTTTCGTTCTTTATCGTCCGCCCTCCCCAAACACCAAACACGAGAGGCTTGCAGCCCCATGGTGGTGGGAACCGTGAGAACTCTGGAACCAAAATGCACACAGAGAACAGGAGAAGTCCACAGGCTGCCAGAGAAACAAGAAGAGCAATCAGCACACCAAGCAGAGGGGTTGCACCTGGAGCACTGGGAATGCATGGAACATGTCCTTGAGGTAGACGGGCAGGGTGCCTGCTCATGGTCCCCAGCAGCCTGACTCCCATCAGGGCGGTAGGCCCTATGCTTGTGACGTGGGAGGAGGCTACGGAATTGAATGTGAGGAAGGCTTTGCAAGATCACGCAGAGCAAAGAGGGGGCTGGAAACCTGCAGAAGCTTTCTCCTTGAGTCCTTGCCCAGACTCCAATTGCAAATGCAAAGAAGGCTAAGACCTGATTAAGAACAGCTGCTACAGGGCTGAGCGGAGCTCTCAGAAGCTACCCAGTGTTGGGAGACATTGGCTCTGACCCAGTAAGCACCCGAGGTATTCAGGTGAGACTCTAGAAAGTTGTATCTTAGGAGGAAACAGCATGCCGTAAGGATAAGGACTACATCCAAGAACTAAAGCAAAACCAAAATTACATTATGTTAATAAATAAAAATAAATAAATAAACTGAGCCAAGAACTAAAGCAAAACCAAAATTACATTATGTTAATAAATAAAAATAAATAAATAAACTGAGCCTCATCAGGATTAGGGTGGTTTCAGTAACTTAACTGCCTACCAAAAAAAACCCCAAACAAACAAACCTCATAACTCCCGGTAGAAAACAGGAATCCATAGCCTGGCCAATGCATTGTCTGCAGCATCCCGTATATAGAAATTGACTAGACATGTAAAGAATCAGGAAAATGTGACTCGTAATAAAAAAAAAAGGTCAAAGGGCGCCTGGGTGGCTCAGTCGTTGAGCATTTGCCTTTGGCTCACGTTCCCGGGATCCAGCCCCGCATTAGGCTCCCTGCTCAATGGGAAGCCTGTTTCTCCCTCTCTCACTCCCCCTGCTTGTGTTCCCTCTCTACCTGTGTTTTTCTCTGTCAAATAAATAAATAAAATCTTAAAAAAAAAAAAGTCAAGAGAGGCAGATACATGGGCGCCTGGGTGGCTCAGAGAGTTAAGCCTCTGCCTTCAGCTCAGGTCATCATCTCAGGGTCCTGGGATCGAATCCCACTTTGGGCTCTCTGCTCAGCTGGGAGCCTGCTTCCCTGTCTTTCTCTGCCTGCTTCTCTGCCTATTTGTGATCTCTGTCAAATAAATAAAATCTTAAAAAAAAAAAAAAGAGAGAGAGGCAAATACACCAACCATTAGAAGTAGCAGGAAAAGATTGAAAAATAAGTATATAGCTCTTTCTCTTCAACCTGGTGGCCGAGCAGCAAAGACAGAGAAGCAGGTCTCCGAAAAGACCCTGACCCGCAAGCCCATTACCCTCAAGGTCAAGCTCAGTGACACCGCTGAGAATGTCAAAGCCAAGACAATGAGGGCTCCCACTTGAGCAGCAGTGTCTGTGTTGGGGGGCAAACAGCTGGAGGATACCTGCACTCTCTCTGACTACAATACCCAGGACGAGCCCCCTGCGCTTGGTGCTTGGCCTGGAGGTTGCATCACCTAGCCCCTTCTCTGCCAGCTCCCCAGAAATACGACTGCAGTGAGTATTGTGCTCCCACCAGACGTGTGGCCACACCAACCATCTGCACCCCAAGAAGAAGGTCAATAAAGCCCCTCCATCAGCTCTTCATTTCCCCGCAGCGTGGCCTCCTGCCCAAGCCCCCTGGCCCTGGGGCCTCAATAAAATTTCACTTCCACTGACTTAGGGAAAAAACCCAACCTATTATAAACACAACAGAATGTCATGCAAAATTTTCAAATGAAAATTCCATTCTGGAATTAAATAAAAATACGGCATCTGAAGTAAGCCAAGAGTAGACTTAACAGCAGACTGGACACAGTACAAGAAAACAGGTAAGTGGAAATTTTATGATGATACAAAGGGAAAGAAAAAAAATTTTAAAGCAGAACACCTGACAAAAGGACTAATGTGTAGCTGGAATTACAAGACAGATCAAAACAGCAGAAGAAACATCTGAAGAGATGAGAGCAGAGAGTTTATCTAGACTGATACACGGTACCATCCTAGGTGTTTAGTGTTCAGGGGCAACAATCTGTAGAGAAAAATCTTATGATTTTGACATCAAACTTTTTAGCACTTCATTACATACCTCAATGTTCTAAATGAAGCTAGTAAAACCATTCTAAATGACAGTCTCTGGTGGAAAGATACACATGAGACTAAATTCCCACTTTTAAAATGTAACTTATTACTGGGTGCATACTAAAAACCCACCCCCCAAAAAGTGAAAGTTCACAGACAGCGTGGGTTTAAAGCACCATACCCAGGGATGTAAGAACTAAGTCATCAGTTCTCTCTGATTGCATTCACATTTGTTCCCTGGTGATCCTCTCTGCTCTTTAAAGAACAGCTGATAAACTGCACCTGCCTTTCGAGAGAACTGAAGCACAAGTGGGAGTCTCATCCAGGCCATAATGACAGAAGTTCAAAAGAAGCCATGACTTTAAAGCGATGACAGATCTTAATGAAACACTACATCCAACAGCAACAGAATACACATCCACCAAAACAGACCGTACACTGCACCCTAAAAACATTTCTCAAGAATTGAAAAGGACTGAATTCATACAGAATATGTTCTTCAGCCACAATGGAAATAATCTAAACGTCAACAACAGAAATCCCCTCATATTTGGACAATTGAACAACGTCCTTCACAATCAAAGAAGAAATCACTTTCATATGTTGTATTTTCATTATCATTCAGATCAAGACACTTGGAAAATGAAAAAAATAATGAACTGCACGATAATGAAAATACAACAAATGAAAATGTGCAGGATGCAGCTGAAATAAGACTTAAAGGAAAATGCACAGCTATAATTGAAACATTGGAAAGGAAGAAAGCATTAAAATTAATGAACTAAGCTTCTGCCCCAAAAAAAACCATAGAAAAGGAAAGCAAATTAAGCCAAAATAATGGAAGGGAATAAGAAAAAGCAGAAATCAATGGAATGGAGCAAAAAATTCAATCATGTCAACTGATGCATACAGAACAGATAACATCCATTCGTGATTTAAAAAAAAAAAAAAAGTCAGGAAGCCAGTAACAGAACTTTCTCAATTTGATAAAGGGCTTCAGATCATATTTAATGGTGAAATAGCAAATGCTATTCTCTAATATCAGGAGCAAGGCAAGAATGTTCATTCTTACGACTTTTATTTAACATTGTACTTGATATCTGTGGTGACAGATATCAGAAGAATGGTTGCCACACTGGGGGAGTCCTAAGTGGAAAAAGACATAATGTATGGGAATGGAAATATTTGATGTGTGGACTGGAGTATGGGTCACTCAAATATACATTTGCAAAAACTTTATTGGACTGTACTCTTAGGAACAGCAAGCATCATTGTATGTTAATTACACATCAATCGTTTTTTGTTTTAAAAGGTTTTATTTAGGGGCACCTGGGTGGCTCAGTTGGTTAAGCGACTGCTTTTGGCTCAGGTCATGATCCTGGAGACCCAGGATCGAGTCCCACATGGGGCTGCCTGCTGGGCGAGAAGCTTGCTTCTCCCTCTCTCACTCCTCCTGCTTGTGTTCCCTCTCTGGCTGTGTTTCTCTCTGCCAAATAAATAAAATCTTTAAAAAAAATTTTTTTTTAAAAAGGTTTTATTTATTTATTTAACAGAGAGAGACAGTGTAAAAATCTAAAGGCACTAAAGATAAATTACTAGAACCATTAAGTGATTTTAGCAAATTCACACAGGACAGAATATCCGTTAAAGGAAAAAAAAAATATATATATATATATATATACACACATACATACACTAGCAACAATTAGAAAATGAAATTAGGGGCACCTGGGTGGCTCAGTAGGTTAAGTCTCTGCCTGGGTGGCAGAGAATGTATAAACTGTAAATCATCAAAAAATAAAATGTCCCTAAATAGCAAAGAGCAAAAAGGAATGAAATAATAATGCATATAAAATCACAGGTGAAGGGGCGCCTGGGTTGCTCAGTTAGTTAAGCTACTGTTTTTGGCTCAGATCATGATCCTGGAGACCCGGGATCGAGCCCCACATCGGGCTTCCTGCTCCGGGGGAGGCCTGCTTCTCCCCCTCTCAGTCCCTCTGCTTGTGTTCCCTCTCTAGCTGTGTTTCTCTCTGTCAAATAAATAAATAAAATCTTTAAAAAAAATTCATAGGTGAATATCTCAAAAATCTTAGGGCAATAAGCCTTACACAAAAGAATTAATATATAATAATTCTCTTTATACGAAGTTCTAGAAAAGGCAAAAATAACCTATGGTGGAAGAAAAAGTCTCAACAGCGGTTGTCTTTCTTAAATGGAAAGAAGTAACAAAGGAACTTTGTGAAGTAATGAAAACGTCAAGCTCCATTTGGGTTAGAATTACAAATGTACATACATTTTTCAAAAATTTTCAATTGTGCATTTAAATTCTGTGCATTTTTAAAAGTACTGTTGGCAAAAAATTTAAAAATACCCATTGTCTTCAAAGTAACAATTATAATAGGGAGGTTGACTTCTCAACAGAAACCATGGAGTCCAGAAGACAACTGCATGATGTCTTTAAAGTGCTGAGAAAAAGTAAACAAGAACCAAAAACCTAATAAGCTAAAAATCTCTGTTTACAGTATCTTTCCAAAGTGAAGATGAAATAAAGGCATTTTCAGGCAAACAAAAAATGAAGGCACTTTGTCACTCTAAAAGAAATGATAAAAGGAACTCTAAGCAAAAGGAAAATGATCCCAGACGGAGTTATGGAAATGCAAAGGTAACGAAAAGCACTAGAGAAGGAAGATATGAAGGAATATATACACAAACACTGACTGCAAAGATCCTTTCCCCAACTCACCTAGGCAGGAATCCTAGGAGAGCCCTCTGTCCATCACCCATTGCTCTATTCCAAGTTCTAGGTGGGCAACAATATCTGGCTTGGGGTTCCAAGGTCCTGTGCAAATGAATGATCAAGTTGTGAGGTTCTTTTTTTTAATATACATTTTGCTTGATTTATTTTTAAGTAAGCTCTATGTCCAACATGGGGCTTGAACTCACAACCCCAAGGTCAAGAGTCACATGCTTTAGAAAATGAATGAAGCAGTCATTTCAGACTGAGGTTTGATGAGGAGAAATCCCCCAGTGACTCCACACTCCCAGCTGAATCAAACCCACTCTGCCAAGACCCCAGGCAATAGAAGTTGAAACGGGGAACAGCCTCACCCACAGTGACCAGGTGTCTTAAGGGCTCCAGCATCACTTCATGGTACCAAGTCCGCTGGACAGGGTCCAGCAGGCCCCACTCCTCCTGGGTGAAGTCCACTGCCACATCATCGAAGGTTACCTGCCCCTGAAATGTCATCCACATGTCTGCTGAGCCATCACCCTTACCCCTGCAAGGTTCCCAGAACAGGGAACGGCTATATGGGAATGTGAAGATGGCACCCAGGTACAGGGAGATGTCCTGAAAGCATTCTGGCTTTTGAGGAATACAACTGAGTCTTCCTGAGGAGCTCCAGGGGTCTGCATCAACCATTTCAGAGGTGAGCTGCCATTACATCAAAATGTTTACCCCCTACATATCTCACCCATTTCTTGATCAACTTGTGATCTTCTACAAGACAAACAAGCATTTCCCTTTAGGATCTCCCCTTTTTTATAGGGCCAGGTACATGAAAACAATAACGTTAATATTTGCTGATAATGTTAATATTTGCCAAGGATTCTCTTCCCACACTGGGCGCTGTACTTAAGGAAGCACTTTATCTAATAGAAATTTTCTTAATCCTCACACCTGTCTTGGGAAGCAGTTCCCACTTCCTGAGGTGATTTTTGTTTTTTTAAAAGAGGAACCTGAGCTCAGGGTTTACACGTCTTGTTACCATGGTTACGGTGGCTTCAAAACGAACTGAGAGATGTTTCCTCTATTAAACAGTCATCCCAGGGGCGCCTGGGTGGCTCAGTTGGTTAAGCGACTGCCTTCGGCTCAGGTCATGATCCCGGAGACCCGGGATCAAGTTCAACATCAGGCTCCCTGGAAGCGTGCTTCTCCCTCTCTCGCTCCCCCTGCTTGTGTTCCCTCTTTGGCTGTGTTTCTCTCTGTTAAATAAATAAAATCTTTGGGGCACCTGGGTGGCTCAGGTGGTTAAGCAACTGCCTTCGGCTCAGGTCATGATCCCGGAGACCCAGGATCGAGCCCCACATCGGGCTCCCTGCTCGGCGGGAAGCCTGTTTCTCCCTCTCTCACTCCCCCTGCTTGTGTTCCCTCTATGCCTGTGTTTCTCTCTGTCAAATAAATAAAATCTTTAAAAATAAATAAATAAATAAATAAATAAATAAATAAATAAATAAATAAATAAAATCTTTAAAGAACAAAACAAAACAGTCATCCCGGATCACGGGAAGACAGGAACTGTTGGTCCCTTCAATGTGCGGTAGGTGAAGTCACCTGGACCGGGTGTGTAACTTTCTTGCGGGAAGGTTTTGCTTCGGTCTCTACGCTTAGCGGACTTCGCGCTCTATGTCCGGGCTGCCGAATTACTGAGGTTTTCTCCTCGCTGGGCCACAATGATCGGCTGGGGCACCGACCCCACCCGAGCTTCGGGGGCAAGGTCCAGACAGGGCCCGGGAAGGGAGGGCGCGCCGCCACTCACCGGGACGCGCGCTGCCAGGGGCCCCGCGGCCATCGCCTCTTCGAGGTCCCCAAGGAGCCACCTGCAGCCCCACCCGCTCCCTCCAGCGCCCACTGACTCCGGGCTCCGATCAGACCGCCCGGGACGGCCACACAACACCTAATACATCCAAGCCGCGGGGCCAGCGCAGCTCTCCGCGCTGCAACTGCGCGGGGGTCGAAGCCCAACTACCGTGGCCAGAAAACCCCGCGCTGCGGCTCCTGACCAATGGGAGAGAGCGGACGGGAACTTCGGAGCGACGGCCCCGCCGCACAGGCATTCCGGGAGTTGTAGTCCTGGTCCTAGTCTCGCGGTAGGCGCAACCGAGGGCCCAGAAAGTCAGACTACGTTTCCCAGAAGGCGCGGCGGTAAGGATACCCGCCCAATGGGCTGAACTGCCGGGCCTGGGCTGGAGAACGGTGCCTTCCGGGCCGGGTCTAGGCTCCCCAGCCAGGCCTAGGAGGCAGTGAGACGTATTTCTCTCTATAATTCCCCTAAACTACCGCTGATCAGGTTCCCGAACTCCAGAATCACGCAATCGGCGGCTACGGAGAGTCCGAGAACTCTGGGGAGAAGTCTAAAAATTATAGGGAATTGTAGTTACACAGCTTTATCCACGAGGTGGCGGGCGTGGACACCTAAGGCCTCTTACTACATCTCCCAGAGGCTCCGCGCGGCGGGTCCTCCCCCCCCCCGGATGGAACATAGTGGGTGGTACCGGAAGTAGGCGGCACCCAGGAGCATGGCCTTCTGGGAGTCGCAGTCCACTGTCCTACGCCTATTCTAGTTCCGCGCTGAGGCTCGGACTACAGCTCCCCGAAGGCTCTGTTGCAGCGCGGCGTTTAGGGGCGTCGGGGGCCTCCCGCCCTCAGCTCCCGCTGTCAAAATACGCTGTCTTCACAAATACACCCTCCTGGGAACGAAGTAAAAAGAGTGCCTTGTCCTTTTTATGTGAGACAAAGACACTATTCAAATGTTATGTCCGTACCCCGGTGTTTCTGTTCATCGGGTGGGTGACGAAGGCAGGCATCCCTCATAAATCATCAGATACGTCTTCGATAAAATGGAATGTTTGGCCTTAACTAAATCACGATATTGTCATAACCGAGATTCTCACCACGTTTATGTTTCCCTGACAATAACGGAAAATGAGAAAATCTTGGAGAGGGGTGTTGTTCTCCGCTTGGAGAACTAAAATGTGGAGAAACTTTCCTGTCCGGAGGACTGGCATTGTCAAACGCCTAAGGGAAACCCAGGTTTGGGAAGGGAGGTGCAGGCAGAGCCTTGGGTCACCTTTTCTTGTAGGCACACCTACCCTCGGATCTCCCGGCCCGCAGTGGTGAGGTTGAGTGGGGCACTACTTTCACAACAGTCTGAGCCCTGGCCCATCTTCTGGAAGATGTTTTCCAACCACTTTTCACGTCACAGCATTTTCTGCACAGGGCAGACCCACCGATCCATGTTCTCTATGCTCTTCTTGTTGGTTCTTTAAGGAATTTTGAAAACCTTTTTTTTTTTTTTTTTTAAGATTTATTTACCTACTTTAGAGAAAGAGTGAAAGAGGGGAGAGGCAAATGGAGAGGGAGAGAATCTCAAGCATCTCTGCACAGAGCAGGAGCCCAACTGGAGGGGCTCTATCACAAAAGGCTGAGATTCTGACCTGAGCTGAAACCAAGAGTGCCACGCTTAACAAAATGCACCACCCAGGTACCCCCAAAACCCAGGGCTAGTCCCTAACCCACTCCTCAGCCATTCTGCCATTTTGTGTCATTTGAAAGCAATCCCCAGTGTTTTGGTGTTCTATTTTAACTATAATTTGTAATGTAAAGATAAGGATAACCATTTTCCAAACATACCTAAATTCCATTATCAAAATTTTAGAAAAAATAACTTTTGCACTATTAAATATTCAGTATTCCAACTTAAAATTATCTCCATGGTTTTAAGTAGTTTGAGGAATGCTTCCTCATTACCCCCCAGTAGAGTCCAACCCCCCCACCCCGGCCTACACAGACCCACCTCTCCTGCCTGCACCTACCAGGGCACCTCCACCCTAGACAGATGGCTGCTCTCGCCCACCCTCTCTAAAGAGCCCCAACTCTCTCCCACCTTCCAGGCTTGGGTAGAGTGAGCATCCTGCTCGCAGCCCTTCCCTGAATCCTTCACTCTGTCACCTGGCGATGTCCCAGTACTCACTTTTGAGAAGGGGTGCTCCTGGCTCCACAGACTCCCATTTCCGGAGTAGAACCCCACTAGCCCGCCGACCTGCTGTTCCCCACTGGCCCTGGCTCCCACAGGGCCACGTGTGCCCTAAGGCGGACCCAGACCACTCTATGAACAGATGGAGCAAGCAGAGGTGGGGCGCAGGGGAGCGGAGAACTCAGGGACCCCGGGGCCTGGCTGCTGTGCTGTGGGAGAAGGACCCTGCCAGGCTGCCCGGAGCCGCCACGATCATAACTGCTAGGCTCTGCCCCAGACCACCAGGCCAGCAAGCCCTGCAGGATCTGGGAGATGCCTGGAGAGATGCTGGACATGGCATGGGTCAGCATGGGGTACAGTGCACGGGGCCTGACTTGGACCCTCCTGGGGGCCGCCGGGCCCCGCGAGCCCTGCAGATTGCAGTAGATGCCAGGCTGGCCAGGGCCGGCAGGTGTGGGGCATTTGGGTCCTTCCTCAGAGCAGCCTCGTGCCTCCAGACCCAGCCAGTGCTGAGGGCTCCAGGAGATGTGGGAGGGCCAGGGCAAGGCTGTGTTGTGGGGCCTGACCCAGACTGACCTTGGTTCATAAGCTCCAGGAAGCCCTGCAGGGTCCAGGAGTTGCTGGGGGTGGCCAGTGATGTGGGAAACAAAGGAAGAAGAAAATTATTATATTTCCTTACACTCTACAGCCCACTGACAAGTCCTTGAAACAGGCAGAGTGACATTCCTCTAGGGACTCAACTGCCTCGAAGTTAATACTTTGCTAAGGGCAAAAGCATCCCCAGACCAACCCCTAGGATCTGTAAGTCTACTTTAACATATAAAAATTCCTTTGGAAACCTCCTTTATCTCTACCCTCCAAGCTACGTGCTGGCAGTCATCCCCCAAACATGTGACCCACTGATACACATCTGAAGGGTCTCATGACTCAGGTTTTATTAGATGGTAATAAATGACCTTTTTCTAAGGATAGCCAGCCCCGTTAAGGTCCTGGAGACCTTGTTCCAAAATTCCTTAGGGACTGACACTATCCCTGCCCCCTCTCAACTGGAGGGTATGAAATCAATCACTCCTCCTGACCCCAGAGCAGGTCTTTCTCCCCATGGGTCCTGTCCTTGTGCTTTAATAAAACCATCTTTTTGCACCAAAGATGTCTCAGGAATTGCTTCTTGGCCATCAGCTTCGAACCCTAATGTCTTTCCTACATCAGCCACAGCCTGGGGGTGTGGGTGTGTAAGGCTGACCCTGACCTGCCCCAATATGCTGGACCTAGCAAGTCTTTCAGGGTCCCAGAGTAAGTCGCTCTGGAGGACTACTATGTTAGTGTGTGTTTGGCCTTCTGTCTCCCAGAGGATGGCTTTCATCTTCTCTAGGAACCACTGGGAGTGACATGCACAGGGCTCAGCACAGATGCTGGCCTGGCTTAGCCCCAGCTGGCCAGAGAGATGCCAGGCTTCCCATGGTCTTCATCTTGGGCCAAGATGTTCCCCTTGGGGCCACCCAAACTGGACCGCCAGCTGGGCTGCAGGAAAACATGAGGTCATGGGCCAGGGTCTGCTGGAAGGACAGGAACTGGGGCTGGCAGGGGTGCGTGAGTAACTGACCTGGGCAGGGAGGGAAGGCGTGAGATCGAGGGAAGAGGGAAGCATGGAGGAAAGGCTTTATCGCTCCTTGTCTAGGGACACAACAGTCTCCATTCTGCCAGAGGGTAGTAATAAAATAGGTGATGGGTGGGGCTCAGTCTTTAAGCATCTGCCTTCTGCTCAGGTCATGATCCTGGGGATCCTGGGATTGAGCCCTGCATCCAGCTCCCTCTTCCACTCCCCCTGCTTGTGATCCCTCTCTTGCTTTCTGTCAAATAAATAAATAAAATCCTAAAAAAAACCAAACAGGTGATAACTACAGCATACTGTGTTAACATAAAGGTGGTCTGGTCTGGGGGCTCGGCTACTAGGCCGCCAACTGTGAAGGCAAAAGGCGGAGAGTGACCTGGAACACCCAGCAGGAATTCAGTTTCCCCCTGTCCTCTGGGCCCTCCCTACGACCATACTTGCCCTTGAGCTGGGCTCCTCCACAAGAGACTTCCTGGTGTAGAGAAAAGTCAACAAAACAAGTCAACACAAAACTAATCTAAAAACCAAAAGGTGCCAGGAAGAACCAAGCAGAGGGGACTGGAGAGAGCTCCGTGGGGCTGCTTCGCTGAGGTGGTCGGGGAAGCCGAGGCCCCACCGCCATCAGGGGAAGGATGTTCTAGACCAGGCAAAGATTCACCCATGTTGGAATTCAGGCTCCATGAACTACAGCCTAAAGGCAAAACAGGGCCTATTTTGATAGACAAGGTTTCACTGGAGGGGCGCCTGGCCTGCTGGATCAGTCAGCAGAGCATGCAACTCCCAATGTCAGGGTCAGGAGTTCAGTCACACCTACAGGAAAAAAACAAGTTTTAATGGAACAGAGCCAACCCTGCCTTTCTGAGTATTGTTTATGGCTGCTTTCCTGCCACAGCAGCACAGCCAAATGGCTGTGACAGACACCAGATGGCCAACAAAACCAAAAATATTCACTACTTGGCCCTTTGCAGGAAAAGTGTTCTGGCCTCTGCTGCAGACATTTTTCTCACTAGTGTAGAATGTGTGTGATTAGAGCTTAACACAGCCCTCCTCCTCCAATGAGTGTTTGGCTCTTCTGACAGCGGGGGCCGGAGCGTCCCTAGGTCCCTAGGTGGGGAGTGCAGTCCCGAGGTGTGCAGATGGTCAGCTGAATTAGAAGACACCAAATGTGTTCCAAAACTCAATATCCTCAAATATTTCCCACAAAAAGTTTTAGTATATTGTGTTTGGCTTCAAGTCCTAGAGTCACCTGTTTGTGATATGGCCACACCCGACCTTCCTACAACCTGAACAGTTCTGCTTCTCTTTAATATATTTTTACTGACGTATAATTCAGAAATCATAAAATGCGACCATTTAAAGTGTATAGTTCAGTGCTTTTTAGACCATTCATAAAGTTTTGTAACTATCACCACTAATTCCAGAATATTTTCATCACCCTAAAAGGAGACCCTGTGCCTGCTGCACACTCTCCACTCCTCCTCCTGCCCGCCCCTGGCAATCACAACAATATGGCTTCTGGCTAACTTACTTTTTTTTTTTTTTAAGATTTTATTTATTTATTTGACAGAGAGAGGAGAGAGAGAGATCACAAGTAGGTAGAGAGGCAGGCAGACAGAGAGGAAGAAGCAGGCTCCCTGCCAAGCAGAGAGCCCAATGTGGGCCTCCATCCAACTTACTTTTTAAGTTGAGATTCATCTCCGTGTCATTCAGAACAAAATTTTTTGTTGCTTACAAACTGTTTAGAAACCTCTGTCTCGGGGCGCCTGGGTGGCTCAGTTGGTTAATCAACTGCCTTCGGCTCAGGTCATGATCCCGGAGACCCGGGATCGAGCCCCACGTCAGGCTCCCTGCTTGGCGGGAAGCCTGCTTCTCCCTCTCTCACTCCCCTTGCTTGTGTTCCCTCTCTCGCTGTGTTTCTCTCTGTCAAATAAATAAATAAAATCTTTAAAAAAAA
>PITA01030479.1:0-16438 GCA_004023965.1 Spilogale gracilis | reverse complement strand
GTGAGGCAGGAATCCATCAAAATCCTGGAAGAGAACATAGGCAGTAACCTCTTTGACATCGGCCACAGCAACTTCTTTCAAGACACGTCTCCAAAGGCAAAGGAGACAAAAGCGAAAATGAACTTCTGGGACTTCATCAAAATAAAAAGCTTCTGTACAGCAAAGGAAACAATCAACAAAACAAAGAGGCAACCCACTGAATGGGAGAAGATATTTGCAAACGACACTACAGACAAAGGGCTGGTATCCAAGATCTGTAAAGAACTACTCAAACTCAACACCCAAAAAGAAGACGAACACATCAAAAAATGGGCAAGAGACATGAAGAGGCACTTCTCCGTAGAAGATATACAAATGGCCAACAGACACATGAAAAAATGTTCAGCGTCACTAGCTATCAGGGAAATTCAAATCAAAACCACACTGAGATACCACCTTACACCAGTCAGAATGGCCAAAGTTAACAAGACAGAAAACAACAAGTGTTGGAGAGGCTGCGGAGAAAGGGGAACCCTCTTACCTTTTTGCTGGGAATGTAAACTGGTGCAGCCGCTTTGGAAAACAGTGTGGAGATTCCTTAAAAAATTAAAGATAGAGCTACCCTATGACCCTGCAATTGCACTACTGGGCATTTACCCCAATGATACGGATGTAGTGAAAAGAAGGGCCATATGCACCCCAATGTTCACCGCAGCAATGGCGACAATCGCCAAACTGTGGAAAGAGCCAAGGTGCCCATCAACAGATGAATGGATAAAGAAGATTTGGTACACATATACAATGGAATACTATGCCTCCGTCAGAAAGGATGAATATCCAACTTTTGTAGCAACATGGACCGGACTGGAAGAGATTATGCTGAGTGAAATAAGCCAAGAAGAGAAAATCAAGTATCGCATGGTTTCACTTACTTGCGGTGCATAAGGGGTAACCTGGAGGACAGCGGGAGAAGGAAAGCAAATGGGAACTAGGTTAATCTAGGGAGGGAATCGAAACAACAGATACTTTGGACACAGAAACAAACTGAGGGACTTGGAGGGAGGGGGGTGGAGGGTTGGGAGAGCCTGGTGGTGGGTACTGCGGACACCTAAAGCGTGGAGCAGTGGGTGTGGGGAATGGGGAATGAATCTTGAAACACTGGAAAAAAAATTTTAGTAACAATAAAGAAAAAAAAAAGAGACAGTCATTGTTATGGGGAAATGCAACAAAAAGAAAGCCAGTTAGTGCTTTCTTAACATAATATGCTTTTACCTATTATAGATGTCCAATGAAAGCCAGTTTTTCAGTAAAAGTAAATATTGCCCAAACCAGCCTTAATATTACCTTCAGCTTGAGTAACCTTTAGATAGGTTTCTTCCTGACTGTAAGCCCTTGACCTTCTTTTTCTTAAAGCATTTGACATGTGATTATGAATTAATTCTCTGCCCTTTGAGATGCAAACTTTCTCCCAGATACCTGCGTGTTTTACAACCTAGGAATGTCCTCCCCAAAAACCTGAGAATCACCCCCTTTGAAATGATATCATCAAGAATGACACTCTCAGTGACAGGACAGGAAGGAGCCTAACTTTGATAAGCTTCAATCAGCAAGCACAGATGTCATTATCACATTGATAAATTTCCCCCTTAATGTCCTGGAAAATTTTCCCACTAGTTCAGTCCAGTGCCTAAAAATGTCCCTGCCTTATATTTCAGCAAAGTTTAGAACAAACTAATTTTGCAATAGTCTTTACCCCTTTTTAATGATCCAATACAATTTCTCTTTGACAATATTAACCCCTCTTTGAAAAGAAGCCAATAAATGAATGGAAGGGAGCAACAGGAAGGATTCAATAAATACCCACTCCAGTCCCTATGGGAGAAGGGAAGAATATATAGATGTTTGTAAAAGCAGGAGGAACAGAAAGATCTTTCATCTCCCCCCCACACTCTCAAAAACTCTGTTTATACTTTTCCTGGAGTAGAATACAATGAATGCCTTGACATATATGAACAAAAGCATGGTAAGAAAACTAAAAATAACAACTTTTATAAAATGTTTGAAATTGTATTGGTGTTGGGAAGGAGATTTATCAGAGTGCATGCTTGCAAACATCAAATATTTGAAAGCTTTGGAAAGAGAAAAGTCATATGGAAAAGGGATTAAGACTTCTTTTACGTGATCACAGACAATAGTGCCAAGACTAATATATATATATAAGTGAAAATGAAAATGTTTCAGTTTAATGTAAAAAGAACTTTCCAAAACCTTGATGTGTTAAAGATGGAATACACTCTGCAAGCCTGGAAGGTAGTAAGTGCACTGTCAAGAGATACAAGCCGCAGTGGTTTTCGGAAGTCTTTGCCTGAAATGCTGAAGAGAAATTTCAGACACCAAAAGGGGTTTGTGGGAAGCCAAAGGTGTAACTTTCTTCTGGCTTTGAATTTTACCCTATTTTTTATTCAAAGCATGGAGAATTTTTTAATTTAAAATATAGAGAATAAACTCATGTGAAATTGACGGGAAGAACACAGTATTGGGGCACCTGGACGGCTCAGTCAGTGGACCATGAGACTCTTGATCTTGAGGTTGTGACTCTGAGCCCCACAATGGGTGTAGAGCTTACTTTAAAATTTTTTTTAATTAAAAAAAAAAAAACCTTTTATATCAAACACAAATATTAGATGGTTTAAACACAAACATATATATACACACACGGCAATTTCCCTTGCTAAAGAAGTTTTTCTGAAGACACTTATTAGGAATGAGAAAAAGATACAAAAATACTATTAACATAAATTCAGAGAGCTGCATTACTATGCATCCTGTACTCCCTGCAAGGATGAGAGAAGGATTTTGTTGTTGTTGCATCCTTTAGTCATTAACAGCCTTTAAAGCTGAAAGTGCTGCATCTCAAAATCATTTTCTTCACTCTGCTTTCTTAACTGCATCTTTCACCTCCAAGCTAGATTGGGCAACCTATCACAAGAAACAAAGCAGACCAATGACCTTAAATGGTGGGATCTTTGATTTTCAGAACAGATTAAAAATAAGATGATTGCAGATGGCCATGTTGAATGACTTCTCTAGGAAGATCAATCTGTGACTATTAGTGTGAATGGTCCACTATGTTGGGCTGCAAGACTGCCATATGGAGCATGCTTCACAGAAACCTTCTCTGAAATGTATAATAGCTTTTGCAGCTGGGTAGAAAATTACCATGTGCTTCCTGGTCACCAAATAGAAGAGGTCAGATACCATCATGATATGAAATGAAGGCCCAAGGCAAGGTTATAAATCCAAACTGAAGACAATTATAAAATTCATAAGATTTCCTAAGATTCACAGGTATTGACTCGCCCCATGTATTCACTGACTTGCTATAAATGAACTGGATAAAACAGACTCATTGGCATTTCCACCAAATGAAACATATATTATGCATCCAATAATGACATTTTTTATTATTCAGTAATCTGTATATGATGCTATGAGATTATAAAATTATAAAACAAAAGTAGAGGATCTTAACAATACTAAGTTTATGTGGTTTTCTATAACAGACAAGACTATCACCATGAAACCACAGTGTATAATTTTAGTGTAACATGTGTAGATCCTAAAACTTTGTTCAGATGGTTTTCCATTTATTATTCAACTGATCCAATAAAAAAGTTGATATTTAAAAAATATAGGTGAGTAAAATGACTTATTTTCTCCTTTGAGGATCTTGCCCTAAATGTTTTCTCATTTACTTGCCACCAAAATGAAAAGTGAATGTACCTCACACTTCCTGTTATATACTAACATCATGAACCAAGGCTTAAAACAAAAAGCAATTTGAAAATCTATAAAGTCCTTTTAAAATAAATAATCAATAATACATACCAGTAACACTAATATTAGGTATTCTTGCCTGATTCTATAGAATTTCAAGGTATGTGCCTCTTTTTGTGTGCTAGTTTATCCTTCTTTAAGTAAATAACCCAAATAATTGAGTACATCAGACTACACTTCCAACTGTCTCCAGCACTGGAACTTCTCCTTTAAATTTAGGTGACAATGTAATTTCATTTGGGGTTACAAACCTTGCTCTTCATATCCTTACAGAGAATTTCCTCTAATTATATTGTGTTAAAAACCAAGGAAATACTGGTTTTCAGCCTCTCCACCTCTTTAACATCAAGAAATTATTTTTTTTCTATCTAGAGGCAGAACTGAGGAAGGAAAAAAATACATATGGCACACAGGTGGCTCAGTTGGTGAAACGTCAGCTCTTGGTTTCCACTTAGGTAGCAATCTCCGGTCTATGAGATCAAGCCCTACAACAGGATCCCCACTCAGTTAGGAGTCTGCTTGAGACTTTTTTCCTCCACCTCTGCCCCTCCCCATCTTCCATTCTTTCTTTCTAAAATAAACAAATCTTATTTATTTATTTATACATGATGTATGTGATAGATTACATAACCAATGTAAAAGCCCATGATTTTTCTCAAAGTGCATAATTTTCTCTTATTTAGCAATTAGGGCTTTCAACTTAGATAATCATCTCCATTGATGATCTCTTAGCAACATTAAATAACTCAGAATGGATTTTAAAACTGTATTTTTTACAGTTTTGAATTGGAATTTCTAAGAATACTCAAGATTTTTTTTAATCTAGTATCCAGTATGGAAATTTTTATCAATAAATTCATAACAATAAGGAGATTTTTTTTTCCTTGCTAGAAGGTTACCATCTCTGATAATTAGGCTACATTTCAGTTTTTATTTGATAAACATTTATATTTCTTTGTAATAGTTCTTGTATGTGTGTATTTTTGCCTCAAAAAGGATAATTTGAATGCCTTGAAACAAACCACTTGTATTTATTTTTTTTAAGATTTATTTATTTAAGAGAAAGAGAAAGAGAGCAAGGGCTGGGGGCAGGACTTGATCTCATGACCCTGAGATAATGACTTGGGCTGAAATCACAAGTTGGACACTTAACCAACTGAGCCACCCAGGCGCCCCTCCAAAAAACCCTTGTTTTTATGATAAAACTCTCTTGAGCTAATTATAATAGCATTTCAGATGCAGAAAGTATGTGCACATTGCTCAGTGACAGATCAGCTACTGAAACTGGACTCTGAAATTACTCTAATGAGCAGAGAGAATATTTAAGATGAATGAGGGGGATGCTGAAAGTTCCTAAATTTTACTGAGAAAGTCAAAGGGTACCAAACCTGGGGAAACCCATGAAAGAAATGATTATTGCTTTTTGTATAGTGTTCAAGATTTAAGGATAACATATACCTGTGTTTTCCAATAAGTAGTCAGTAGCTATATGTGGTTATTTGAACTGGGATTAATGAAAATTTAATTAAAATTTACATTTCTGAACTGCATAAACAAAATTTTAAGTAGTCTCATGTGGCTAGGGCTGCCATATTGGGCAGGGCTAACAGATTACAGTTCTTTTTTTTCTTTTTTTTTTTTTTTTAAAGATTTTATTTATTTGACAGAGAGAAACACAGCCAGAGAGGGAACACAAGCAGGAGTAGGAGAGGGAGAAGCAGGCTTCCCGCCGAGCAGGGAGCCTGATGTGGGACTCGATCCCGGGTCTCCAGGATCATGACCAGAGCCGAAGGCAGTCGCTTAACCAACTGAGCGACCCAGGTGCCCCCAGATCACAGTTCTAAGAGTGCAGAAATCTCTACTGGATAACTGTGATAAAGACACATTTGAATATTCTTTAAACCAAGGATCTCTTCCCCAATATGCTCACTCATTATATAAATTTTTATGCATTGCTTAGGCTCATATATCAATATTCTAGGAATCCAGGAAAGACCCATTCCTGTGTAAAAAACAACAAAAAAGTTATCTTTCTCTGTCTTCCCTTCCTCTGGTAAAAGTCTCTCTCTCACTCTCCTTCAAAGTACTGATACTCCTTTTCCTACTACTTCTACCAAGTCCAGCTTTTGGAAAAAGATCTGCTTTCAGGCACTTAAGACACAGGGTAAATCTCTTCCTTCCTTACTTCACTGAAACATAATTGTGTCTTTTATATACAGTATGCATAATATACATGCGCATATACATGTACGTACATATGCACACACACACATATATGTGTCATCACATTCTCTCAGGAGATCATTTGGGGGAAAGACTTTTTCCAATAGCCTTAATTAAACCAGATATTTGCCTATTTTCATAGCTGAGGAAAGTGCTAATTCGGTAGCTTTGACAGGACTGTAATGGCAATCTGTCTACCAACTAGTTCTGTGTAGTAACACCATGTACAGTGCACAGAAACAACAGCAACCTAAATGAGTTATTCATTCATATCACTTATTCATCCAGTAAATAAAAATTATCTACTCTGTGGAAGACATTTGGTTAATCCAGGAGCTCAAAGAAGCTTAAGAAAGCCTTTCTATACTTCAGGAGCTTACATTCTGGAAGAAAATATCCTCTTAAATATATTTGAAACACGAAGTAAAGGTATGTCTTTTCTTTTTTAACTACACATGGTGGGGACATGAATTTGAATAAATGATTAGTGACTGCTTAGCCTGTTGCATGTGTGCTGAGAAATATTTTACATACAGAAACTCAATGTACCCACAATTCTCTGTATTCTGAGGTATCATCATCTCTGTTTTACAAATAAAGGAAAGAAAGCATATGGTTTTTCAGTTACTGTTTCAAAATTAATGTCTAGTATGTGGAGGATCATCATGCAAATCCATGTATCTGATAAAACAAGACCATGGTATATTCAGAACCATAGTACAGAAAGTACAACATGTTACTGAAACTGGGAAGAAAGTGCCATTGCAATGGTATTATCAGGGAGGGCTTCACAGAATAGGTAGTATGTGAAGGGCATCTTGAAGGTGGTAGTGATATTTTATGAGTGAGGAACTGGGAGTTCTACCAGCCAAGGAAGTATGTGCGCAGAATCATAGGGAACTATGAGAACAGTTCCAGTTTACCTGAGCAGAGATTATTAGAAAATGAGGGGGAGGTTGTAAAGCTGGGTCAGGGAAAGGTAACAGAGGCTTTGTAAAGCTAACTAAGTAGTTAGGACTCCGTTGTATAATTAACTGTGAAAGTGTGGATAACCTTGTATATAGAGGAGTAACTTATACAGAGTTTACCTTTCAGAGAGAGGAGGGACCTGGATGGTGACCCAGGAGGCTCCTGAGCTTCCCGGCTCCCACAAATGCACCAAATGTACCAAATGTACACATGCACCTGGAGCAATTTCCTCTGAGAAAAATCCAGAAACTAGCTGGTTGATTCCTATGGACTGAGTGAAAGAGAAAATAACCACATCGAAACAGGTAGGAAAGGCTGAGACACACTTTCACATAAACTCCATCGGTCACAGTGCCATTAGGAGCAAAGGGTTTGGATTGCATAGCAGCCCAATTTTTAAGGCCACTCAAGGGACAAACACCCTAAATACCTAGTTCTAAAAGCGAAGAGGACAAGTCCCACAGACTAGAGCAAACAAAGAAGCAGTTCTTAAATGGGGACATAAGCACTCACTATGACTATCCCCCATGGATTGGCATAGAGGGAGCAGGAAAGAACACCCATCGTCGTCTTTCCATTGAAGGAATGTGACTGCATACTTGCTTCTAATAAACGCACATTTAGGGACTGGTTGTAATCCTCACTGGAGCTCAGGGAAGCTAGTGGGCACTTCTCACACCTTTTCCCTCCAACTCACTACAACAATAAAGCCAAGTTGACAGCATTTCCCTGCAAGAATCTTGCCCACACCCCTAGCACTCCAATTTTTATGGCTGTCACCCAAAGCATGGTCCCTGAATCACATAGCTATGACCGTTCATGATTTATATTCACAAGTCTCACAGGACTGTGGCAAACTAAAAAGCAGTTTTTAAATGCCTAAGAATCCCGCATCTAATCAGTATGCACCCAGTACTGACTGCAATCCTTCCCTTTGAGATATAAAAAGATACTTACATTCCTCAACTACTGGGAGCTACTAAGAACAGATATGGCACCTTGTACCAAATAAGATGCTCCCATGCTGACTGATGCATTAGTCACAACAGCCAAGATATGAAAACAACTTAAGAGGCCATCTACAGATAAATGAATAAAGTGAGATACACATACAGACACACACACACACATTATTCACCCTTAAAATGAAGGAAATTTTGGCATTTGCAACAACATGGGTTAACTTGGAGGACAATATTCTAAGTGATATAAGCCAAACAGAGAAAGACAAATGTTACATAATGTTAATTATACATATAATGCAATAAAGTTGCAGTAAAGTTGAACTATTAACTCAGAGTAGAATGGTGATTTCCAAGCACTGAGACGTGAGGGAAATGGGGAGAAGCTGGGAAAAGGGTACAAACTTTCAGTTATAATATAAACAAGGTCTGGGGTTCTAACATATAACATGGTGTCTCTAGTTGATAATACTGTATTGTTATTGTATAATTGAAAACTGTTAAGAGAGCAAAATTTTAGTGTCTCAAAAAAAAGATGTTTTAAATAACTTGATGGTTGGGAATCCTTTTGCAATGTATCACACACTACTCTCTAAATACATTTGTATTATACCTCAAACATGAAAAAAAAATTACACTTATGTCTTTATATTCTTCAGATCATTTGCTGTGATGAAGAACTGCAAACCAGACCATGAATATTATTACTAACAGGACAGACACACTGCCACCCAACCACAATTAACACGGTCAGTGTCAGAGCTTGGACTGGACTACGATTTCTCATGTATGACTTTCTATCACTCCAGAAATAGGAAGTTATTCAAAGATCAATGAAAACTCATACTCAAGAAAAATCAAATTAAAACAACAGGGTATTATTTTTACTAGGTGGTTTACCAAAGTTAAACAGACAAAACAAAAATCCAGAATTAGTGAATTTGTGAGGGAAATAAGCACCTTTTCATTCCCTCAGTGGAAGCATAACTCAGAGTAGAATGGTGATTTCCAAGCACTGAGACGTGAGGGAAATGGGGAGAAGCTGGTAAAAGGGTACAAGCTTTCAGTTATAATATAAACAAGGTCTGGGGTTCTAACGTATAACATGGTGTCTCTAGTTGATAATACTGTATTGTTATTGTATAATTGAAAACTGTTAAGAGAGCAGAATTTAAGTGTCTCAAGAAAAAAGATGTTTTAAATAACTTGATGGTTGGGAAACCTTTTGCAGTGTATCACACACTACTCTCTAAATACACTCTCTAAAACACTTTCTTAATGACAATCAAGTATATGTACATACATGATGAAGAAAGTGAAATAATACCTCAGCTTTAATAAAAGATTTCCTAAAAATGTATCCACATAAATATTCTCATAAATTTGAAGAGATTTATACAAATGACCATTTCAACTACATACTCCGTCTTAGCTAACCATTGAGAACTGAAATACCCATCCATATGGAATAGTCAACTCATAATTAAGAAGAATTTTAGCTATGCCCTGACATACCCAGGATACTTTTCTAAGAGTAAAAGAAAACAATGAAATCTAATGTTCATTATATAACCAAAATTTTGTTTAAAAAATAAAATAAAAACATTAATAACATCAGTAAATTTACTAAAATTACTGAGAAGCATTCATTTAAGCACGGTTACCTTCAAGTGAGGGTCATCCTTCAAGTGGACTTTAAAGAATTTTAAATTTTTCTACATTATATAATTCTATATTGTTTGAATTTTCATAGTTCTGATTTCATTTATAATGTAATATTTATAAAAGTAAAGTAATATTTATGAAAGCTATGGATTCCATTCTTACTCTAGGTAGGAGGATGAAAATGAGTCTTCTGCCAAATTCATATGTCTGTAGCCAGGCTAAAATATGATAACATATGAAAGTTCTTTGGCAAGTGTAAAATGCTCTGCTACTACCATACATGGTGCCTCTTAGCTCGGATTCAACAATGTGTGTGCTCTTGGGAATGGGTAAAGCTCACTGCCATGTCACATTTAGCTTTTTATAGTTGCGAAATATAAATCCTTACTAATCATAAAAATAGTAGTGATTAAGAAAGATTATCAAATTCTGAAGAATCCCTAAGATACAATAAAACGTTACAAAAAATTACAGTTTAAAGCATGACAGTCAAGATGAACTACACTGAAAGCTTCCATGGAAGAGCCGCTGAGAAAAATCTTACTTCCTTGAATAAATCTGTAGCCATATTTAAGTTGCATAAATTTCTTCAGTGAAGTTTTTCTTTCCTTTTGTCTTCTTTATTACTTTCTTTTTTCTTTCCTTCTTTTTCCCTTCTTTCCCCCATCCTTCTTCCCATCTATAATCTGGTTATTTCTATTTCTTTTTTTGAAGTACAGTCGATACACAGTTGACTATGTTATATTACTTGCAGGTATACAATATAGCAATTTAGTAATTCTATGCATTACTCAGCATTCAACACACTAAGTGTAGTTACCACCTATCACCACACCATGTTATTACAATATTACTTTCTATATTCCCTATGCTCCACTTTTCATCACCATGACTTATTTATTTCGTAAGAGGAAGTTTGTACCTCTTAAGCCCTTTCACCTATTTCACCTATTTCTCCCACTCAGCTCCTCTCTGGCAACCACTAGGTTTGTTTTCTATATTTAAGAGTCTGTTTGTACACTTGAAACTAATAATACTATATGCTTATTATACTTCAATGAAAAATCATAATTAAGAAAAAAGTCTTTTTGGGTGGCATCTGGTGGCTCAGTTAGTTAACATCTGCCTCCAGCTCAGGTCATGATCCTAGAATCCTTGGATGTAGACCCATGTGGGGGCTCCCTGTTCTGTGGGGGTCTGCTTCTCCCTCTGCCCCTTCACACGGCTTGTGCATGCTTACTCTCTCTCTCTCTCAAATAAACAAAATCTTTAAAAAATAAATGAAATAAAAAATAAAAGCCTTTTTTGATTGGTCATTTGGGTTTTTTTTTTTTAGATTCCATATATAAGTGAAATGAAAACCACAATGAACTATCACTTACCACCAGCCAAAATGATTAGAATCAAAAAGATAAGGAATAATGAGTGTTGACAAAGATAGGGAGAAGAGGGGAAACTTTGTGCATTGTTGGTGGTAATATAAATTAATATAACCACTGAAAAATAGTATAAAGTTTCCTCAAAAAATTAAAAATAGAAATACCATTAATTGGTATAATCCAGTAATTCCAGTACTGGCAATCTACTCAAAGAAAATGAAAGCAAACTAATTTGAAAAGATATATTTACCCCTGTGTTTATCGCAGCATTATTTACAAGAGCCGAGAAATGGAAGCAACACAAGTACCCATCCATAGATGAATAGATAAAGAAGATGGGGCATACACACAAACACACACACAATGGAATATTATTCTCAGCCATAAAAAATGAAATCTTACTATTTGTAACAACATGATGGACCTAGAGTATATTATGCTAAGTGAAATAAGTCAGACAAAGACAAATCTGACTGAAGTTCTTCAAAGCCATTTTTTAATTCAGGATCCAAATAATATTTAATTATTTCATTTAGTTATCATATCCCTTTTGTATTTATTAATCTAGAAGATTTTCCCTATTCTTAGTTATTATCTTTTTATGTTTCCCAGTTTTGTTTTGTTTTTGTTACACTGACATTTTCAAAGAGATCAAGCTGATTGGTTTAGAGAAGTCCCTCGATTTGAATATTTCTGTGTTTTCCTCATGATTAGATTCAGGTTGAACACTTTGATAATTATAGTTACATAGATAATGATTTTACACAGATAATGATTTTTTTCTGCTCAGTTGACTTATATCAGGATGCACATGATGTCATTTCTATTCACTATAGATGTTGAATTGAATCATTTATCAAGATGATGTCCATGCTTTCTCCAATGTGAAGAGAAACTTATTATCTGTGTAATTAATAAATGTTCTGTAAAATTTTATAATAAGGATATCAACATGACAACATGAAACAGTGCATGTCTCTTGTAATTAAGATATAAGTAAGTATACATACACAGCAAAAAATGAAATAGACTAATAGAGGATATTTAGAAAGACTGGCTAGGACCTTACTATGGAAGAGTTTTGGATCTTAAGCATTTTTTTTTATCTCTGGTAAAAGGGTATGTTGAAGCATTAGAAATAAAGCAGTTATAGTACGACATAGGATACTAAGAATATTTTACAGTATTTGACATTAGGCAATAAAATAAGTGTGCGATAATTGCTGCTGATATGAGAAATCACATGAAGGGCTTGTGATTAAATTGTAGAACTTACTATGAGTAAACAGGCAGAAATAGATATATAATTTCTCTGGATACCCATTAACAAATAATTTTAAATCAGTAGGAAGGGAATTTAAGAGGAAATGGTTACTGCTCAGTTTTAAAAATTGAATAACAGATACATATGCCATATATGTTGAAGATGTAAAGTGTAAGTGGTTACCCATAACTAGAACAACAGAAGTGCAGAGCCATAAAGATAAATTTAAGTGTAATTAAAATGAAAATGAACTTTGGAACCATGGATGCTTGAAGCAAGAACAATAAAAAGAAGCATGGGAATTCCAGCACTGGTCCCTGGGCACTAATCCTCAGTGACGCACTGTTTTGGAAAGAATAGGAACAAATGAGAAAAGGAAGGAACACTTAGAGAAAGGAAATATCCAGCCACACTGTAGTACTATAGTAATATAACAAAGGAAGTTGGGAATTTCAACAACCGTGGGGCTGACTGATCAATGTACCAAATGATGAAAAGAATTAAGGAAGAATAATTATGGAGAAAATTTAGGCAAATAGGAGATATTAAACAAATAGAAGTTCTGAAAAGCCAGACTCAGACATAAGGAGATAATTGGCAGTACAAAAAAACAGAGTGAGTGGTGGGAAGTAGTGGAAGGTGGAAAACCCTGAAAGAATTTTCAATTTCTAGCACCATTTATATTAAAATTCTATGACTAGAAACTGAAATTGCTCAAGATATTCTTACAAATAAATAGTTATTTCACAAAGCTTTATGAATCTACTTAGTCTATGAAATATACAGAAAAATTGGTAATATTTCAAATATACCTTTGAAATATATATTCAAGGGTCAGTCATGTTGCCCTTCAGGCCCTTACTCAAAACTTTTAGGCTGATTCTCCCTCTTCATTGTCCAGTGAAGCCCAAATCTCTTCATTTGCTACTATGCCCTATGCATCTACTGTAGTTATCACATATGATTATTAAGGCTTTCCCATAAAATTTACAGCTTATAATTTTAGGGTACAAAATGAGATTCCAAGAAGGAAACACAAATTATTAATCCATGTTTACAGAACATGAAGTTTAAAAAAAAACTTTTTTTGGAAACATATAATCCTAAAATTAGCTGATAATTAAAACAACCATCAGCTCTCATTATTAATATGTTCAGTCACCAATGTCCATGCACATTCCTCCTTGTCTTAAACATATTTGATTGAACTGCCTAGAAATTCCTTCCTATTATCTAAGGATCTACAATATAGATATATGGATATACATGGATATAAGCAGAGAGTAGAAACTCTAAGTTGAAAGGGTATCAGTTGAAAATACATTGACTAAAACTATGAATATTTCTAAAGTAAATATTCTAGATGACTTTTTTAGATATCCATTATTTGCTACTCCATCAGATATTTCATTTTAAATATATTTTTGCCTTTTTGAATTTTTCCAGTCTGTACTTGTTCACCTTTTCATTTTTTTGACAAACATTTGTCGGCACTTATTATTTGCCAAACACAATATAGATTGACCCCTGTCTTTACAGATACTCTGTAGAGATTACAAGCATTAATTTGTCAATCACTTAAATGTAAATGTATAACTATAACAATTTCTGTGAAGATAAGTTCATTGAAAACTTATATGCCTATTAAGAGTGGTCATAGCGGGGCGCCTGGGTGGCTCAGCTGATTAAGCGACTGCCTTCAGCTCGGGTCATGATCCCCGAGACCCGGGATCGAGTCCCACATCGGGCTCCCTGCCCGGCGGGAAGCCTGCTTCTCCCTCTCTTACTCCCCCTGCTTGTGTTCCCTCTATGGCTGTGTTCCTCTCTGTCAAATAAATAAAATCTTAAAAATAAAAAAAAAAGAGTGGTCATAGGGACACCTGAGTGGCTCAGTCATTAAGCATCTGTCTTCAGCTCAGGTCATGATTCCAGGGTCCTGGGATCAAGCCCCACATCAGGCTCCTGCCTCAGTGGGAAGCCTGCTTCTCCCTCTCCCACTCTCCTGACTGTGTTCCCTCTCTTTCGTGTCTCTGTCAAATAAATAAACAAAATCTTAAAAAAAAAAAAAGAGTGGTCAATATAAAAATACCTTCAAATTAGAAGAATAGAATAAAATGTACTTACGCATTTAGAAAACATGATGAAAAGACCTTGTAAAAAAAGGGGGGGGGAGTTTGTTGAATAATTATTATACTAATGAATCAGTGAGGGAAAAAAAAATTCAGAACAGAGGGAAAAAGAATTCAGAGATGAGCTGACAATATAGGTAAGATGATCGTAGAATACCGTATATAATTTATATGTTTCTACTCAGGATGTTATTATGTTATTTTCTCTTCAAAATATTTACTTCAAAGTCAGGATGGTATTTTGTCTACTTACATATCTGTCATATATCCCATTAAGTACACATGTATATACATATATTATATACACATAAACATACCAACACACACACACACACACACACACACACACACACACACACCCCTAAACTTTTGAGCAGCTTTTACAGAATCTAATGAACTAGATCTCCGTATTGCCAAAATTTAATGGTATGTGTCACATTCAGAAATAAAGCTACAGAAAACAGAATCTGAAACCTCTATTTGGATTCAGCTTAAGTTTTGCTTTAATAATACAATAGTGTGAAGACCTATTAATGGTAAAAGTGCATTTGCCAATTGGGCATTTTATTATAGTATAAACTGAAGCCACTTCAGATTCCAAAGTTATTTCCTCTATACTTTATCTACAACCAAATATACATATTATTGCCTATAAGAGCAATAAGTTTGAACTATAAGATCTCTTGCAGGAGCTCAGTGCCTTCTCTTCTCTCTGTCTTCACATCAAGCAAACTTACCTAATGCAAATTACTGGAAGATATACTGGACTGTGATAGCTATGTTTCTAGGCAAATTTGAACAGCTGAATAATTCTGATCATTTAATAAATTTTCAATGATTTATCTTTCTCCCTGTAAATGCATGTGTGCTATTTTATATGCAAGTTTAATATTTGGGTTAGAACCATTTTGATTTCTCTTTCACTATCTCTATATCCTACAAGTCTCCAAAACCTATCTGATGTTAGCTAGACCTTGGAGACCTTTCCAAAGACTACATCTTGGAGACAATTTGCTTCCCTTTTAAACCTGATTCCATTTTAATTTCTCTCAGGGTACTTACTTTACTGCATTTTGTAATCTTTGTGTTTACTGTTCAAATCTCATTAAAAGACAATTGTTGTAATTGTCATCTCTAATATCAAACATTCAAATAGTGTTTTGTACTGGGTGTTGAATACATATTAGCTGATAGTATTAACTGGTAATCTAAAACCAAGTATAGAATACTCTGTATTAAGTCAGAATACTCTCTACTAAGGCACCTCTTATTTCACAGAACAAAACTATAACTATATGACATTATAATGACATTAATGTATAACAGTATCCTTAGAATATGACATCTAATACAAACTGAAACTATGAATACTAGATACTAATAAATAATAAAGAATAAAGAATAAAGAACTTTCAAGAGCAGTTAAATAATTTGAATGCATGCAAAATCAGCCTGCCAGATGGTCTCAATGAATCCTGCCTTCCAGCCCAGTGTGTTAACTCTTACATTGAATAGGACAAACATGTAACAAATAAGATACTGCACATATGACGGAGCGTAACTCCTAAAGTGAGGTCATAAAAAGACATTATGGATTCTTCTTTGCTCTCTTTTGAGCTGTTTCCTCTGGGAGAAGCTAACCACTCTACTGTGGGAACACTGAAGTGCCCTATGGAGATTTCCATAAGGAGTGCCAATGAGCCTTCCACTGAGAGCTAGCAAACAACTGAAGCCCTCCTGCCTACAGACGTGTGAGTGCATCACTTGGGAAGCAGCCTCTCTGGCTCCAGTCAAGACTTTAGGTGCCCATCAACAGATGAATGGATAAAGAAGATGTGGTACATATATACAATGGAATACTATGCCTCCGTCAGAAAGGATGAATACCCAACTTTTGTAGCAACATGGACTGGACTGGAAGAGATTATGCTGAGTGAAATAAGCCAGGAAGAGAAAGTCAAGTATCGCATGGTCTCACTTACTTGCGGTGCATGAGGGGCAAACTGGAGGACAGTGGCAGAAGGAAAGCAA
>PITA01030478.1:0-16441 GCA_004023965.1 Spilogale gracilis | reverse complement strand
TTCCTTCCTTCCTTCCTTCCTTCCTTCCTTCCTTCCGATTTACTTAACTATTTGAGAGAGAGAGAGTGGAGGAGGTACAGGGGGGTAGAGGGAGAGAGAATCTCAAACCAATTACACACGGAGCACAGAGCCTGATGTGGGTCTTGATCTCACTACCCCGAGATCAGACCTGAGCTGAAACAAAGAGATCCTCAACTGATTTTGCCACCTGGCACCCCTAGAGATATTTCTATACAAGCATATGAACTTATTTTCTTCCATTTTTATATGGTTAATGGCTGAGTCATACACACAGCTCTGGACTTTTGCTTTTCTCACTTAGAATGAAATTTTTCTCTCCCTCATTTCTGTCATGGCCTGGAGGTGAAGGAGTGTTCCTTGTCTACAGAAAGCATCCAATCTGCTTGGGTGGGCACCAGGCATCACTGAGTGAGCAAGGCTGTGCCCTAGGTCAGGGCAGGGAGCTAATGTTTGCAGGGATTGTGAACTTCTAGAGGACTGGGTTGGTTTTCAGAAAGTCTCAAGGAGAAGGTGGACACTGGCTGGGGGAGAGAGGCAACAAGGGAGAGAGCATGTCTTTCATTATCCTGCTTGCTTCCTCAGGTGATAGAGGCCAGCCAGAAGGTTGCTTCTCAGGAGTTGGATTCAGGTACCCTCTGGTGATGAGCTCTGGGTTGAGGCACTTCAAGTATTTCAGGATTTCAAATTCTTCATTCCTGGGTTTGAAAAAATAAAGGCTGTTTGTGAGATGAGTTCTTTCAAGGGGTAAGTGGCTAGTGTAAACAAAAGCACCAACCCTGGTTCTAAAATTTTCCTATTTTCTCCTGAGGTTCAGTAACCCAAAATGTCTCCTAAAAACCCACCTTGCAGGCCCAGGATGACCTAAGACATCTTCAGAATATGTTAAGCTACTGAAATCAAAACCACAGAGATAATCACTTTCATAAAGGAGCAAGTTTCCTTTGCTTCTTTCAGGCCAAATAGCTCTCAACCCAGCTGGCTTCGGCTTCGTGTGTGTGTGTGTGTGTGTGTGTGTGTGTGTGTGTGTGTTGCAGGGCTTCTCTGAGGTAAAGTGGAGTTCATGAGCCGAGACGGAGCTGAGCTGTCCAAATTGGTTTCAGCTGAGGGCCTTTGTTAGTGAAGGAGGCACTCCCGCTATCCGTCTTGTTATTTTTTTCATTTTCTTTCTGAATTCATTTCTTGAGCTCGGGGCCTCAAAAATAACAAGCTTTTAAAATGACTGAGCACGCTCTCAGTTTCCACGGAGCCCAACACCCGCTGCTTCGTGTTCTAAGCAGGATGCTGGGTCCTTGTTTTCCAGACAAGTCCACTCGAAAGTGGTAGGGAGGCATGTCTGCTAACGCTCTGGGCTGGAGGAGGAGGGAAATGAAGGGCAGGAGGGCAGGAAAGGTGAGGGTCAGAGTCATGCGGAAATGCTCGTAAGTAATGGCTAAATTCTCAAGCATTCCTTTTTTTTAAAGATTTCATTTACTTATTTGACCGAGAAACACAGCTAGAGAAGGAACACAAACAGGCGGAGTGAAAAAGAAAGAGGCAGACTTCCCGCCAGGCAGGCAGCCTGACCCAGGGCTCGATCCTGGGACTCCAGGATCACGACCCAAGCCGAAGGTAGATGCTTAACAACTGAGCCACCCAGGCGCCCCATTTTCAAGCATTCTTTTGTAAAAGCAAGGTACACACAGTCTAAAACTGAAACAGGGACAGTTTACCTAAGAAAAGAAACCTGAAAAATTGAACTTATATATAACTTTGATGAGAATAGGAAAAAAACTTTTGAATGATCTTTCTTAACATTACTAAATTCAGTTTTTAGTTCAAGAGTTAAGGACTATGTTTTTATTTATTTTTTTTAAAGATTTTATTTATTTGACAGAGAGAAATACAGCCAGAGAGGGAACACAAGCAGGGGGAGTGAGAGAGGGAGAAGCAGGCTTCCTGCTGAGCAGGGAGCCCGATGTGGGACTCGATCCCGGGTCTCCAGGATCATGATCTGAGCCGAAGGCAGTGGCTTAACCAACTGAGCCACCCAGGCGCCCCTCTCAAGCATTCTTGAGCAATCTTTGGATGGTACCTAAGTTTAAAATTGCTGAGCAAATGCCTTTTGGTAAGGGACATATGTTCTGGTCATGTGCTCTTTGACCGTGGTGTAGGCACCTGTAAAACGGCCAGGCACTTGGGCAGCCGTGCCCTCATGAGAGTTCCATCTTCCTTAAGAACTGCCCCACCAAGGGCACCTGGGTGGCTCAGAGGGTTAAGCCTCTGCCTTCCACTCAGGTCATGATCTCAGGGTCCTGTGATCGAGTCCTGTGTCAGGCTCTCTTGCTCAGTGGGAAGCCAGCTTCTCCCTCTCTCTCTGCCTGCCTCTCTGCCTACTCGTCAGATAAATGGATAAAATATATATTTAAAAAAGTACCCTTTAAAAAAAAAAAAACTGCCCCACCAAGCTTTGCTCTAGACCAGAACCAGAGTCAGAGTGGAGCACAGCCCAAGGGTGCAGAGGAAATATTGTACTTGCTGAAAGAACTGCAGGAACCGAGTCCTAAAGTGTCTGCTGGACCTGGGGGCTTGTGCATGGCTGGAGTGCAGAGGTGTGAACTGGGGCCGTGGAGAACATAGGACGGATGGCAAGGGGAATTATCGCTAGGGGAGCCCCTCCTGGCCAAGACTTCTGGGCCAGTCCTGACAGGTGGCTAGCTTACTCTCAGACAAGGACAGAGTGGTGGCCTGCAGTTTACCAGGTGCAAAGCAGATCTTTTAGAGTAGATGCTAAGAAAAGACTCTGGGGTGCAGGGGACCAGGAGTGTTAGAAGGGATTATTTGATGAGTCCAGAAAATGTACCCTAACTATGTTCCTCGAACTAGAGCACACTCCTTTCATCAGGCTGATAAAAGAGTGGGGGGTAGGGGGTGGGAAGGTGGCACCTAGCGCCTGGGTGACTCGGTTAAGTGACTACATTTGGCTCGGGTCATGATCCCAGGGTCCTGGGATCGAGCCAGGACCATGGCATAAGCTCCTATGGGAAATGGCCAGAGTGTCCTGGGGAGGAGTGGCTGGGCATTCTCAAGAAACTCAGGGAAGGCTACAGGTGACAGGGTGACGTGCTGCCTCTGAATGGCCTCTCCAGTATCAATGGGATGACCGAATCACCAGATGGCAGATGCAAAGTGGATGAAAGTAAACTAATAGGGAAAAAAGTGAACGCTGGTGAATAATGATAAATATTGTAGAACAATGGATTTGACCTTAAGAAAGCTGTCCTCTGGGTGCCTGGGTGGCTCAGTCAGTTAAGCGCCTGCTTTTGGCTCAGGTCATGATCCCAGGGTCCTGAGATCTTGTTCTTACTCTCTCTCAAATAAATAGATAAAATCTTAAAACACACACACACACACACACACAAAAAGGAAAGAAAGAAAACTCTTCTCTTTCCATGGACCATCATCCAGCAGCAGCTCAGACTAGAAAATGGTAACCAGTAGCCCTAACTCCTACATCCCCAATGTCCTGCTCAGTGTATGAGCCTTGCTCCCAGATGTGAGAAATTTCCATCCTCATGGCTGCTGCCTTGGCACAGGCCCTCAACACGCTCTCCCAGGAGCCTTCCATCTCTCCCCTCTGTCTGACCTCTGCACGCAGTGGTCTTGCCAAACTCAGAGCCTCACATGCCTCTCCTTTGCATGGAGTCTATCAATGGCTCTCTCTTGTCCTCAGAGCAAAGCACCATGCCAAGGGATGGTGGGTGGTGGTACACAGGTGAGGTGACTGAGCTGGCCCCTGCCTGCAGCTCCAAATTCTCTTTCTAGACCTTCCAGGCTGCTCTGGCCCCACTCTTCCGCCCCATTCCCTCAGCCTCCAATGTCTGTTCTTCTCATTGTTGGTCTGGTCAATGCTCCATCCCCTTTCAAGTCTAAGCACGAGCAGCTTCTCAGTGGAACCTTTCTGAGGCCCTAGAGAGAACTAACCATGTCTGTCACATGCCTTCACTATATGCCCTTCATCTCCCCCCAGAGCAAACCTGTTGTGTCCCAAGTCACCAGCTCAAGGTACAAAATATCCCAATGCCTTTCCAATATGCATTTTTGCCATGTATTCACAACATTGACACAATGCCCATGGATACCGCTATTACAAATGGAAAACTGTTTATTTTATAGAATATCCAAGTGTTATAAAGTGAAAGTTCACTCCCTTCTCTGCAATCAGTGCTGGCAGTGTGTGTGCAGTCTCCTGGATCTTATTCCGTGCACATACTCGTCTTTATCATCCCGAGCCTCTACCTGATGGCCTGGGGCAAGTTCATTCTGCATTCCACCTCCCCTACAATGTTCAGTCTGAGACAAGCTTTGCGAGGGTCACAGGCTTGCAGAGAAAACACGGAACCCTGGTCTTTCTGGCAGGGCCCCCGTGCTCTGGTGCTGTCGCCATTTGGTTGTCAGGATAAAGGTGCAAGAACAGTTTTCTCCCCGTGCTTTACTCTTCCGTGTTCAACAAAGGCAAGGACCTGCCTTCGGGCTCCCTAAGGGGTCAAACTCAGATGTGAGCCCCTGGGGCTGGAGCGCCCCTCCCCCATCCTGACCCCTGCAGTTCACCCCACACGCTGCCACTGGACTCCCTTTTGTACTCTCATTTCCGATCAGTCCTCTTCTCTGAAAAGCAGTCATGTCCCTGCTGTCTTCTAACCTCTGACACTGACTCAGACTCTCCAGGACGTAGCCCTGCGGTAGACCGTGTTAATGGTTACTTTTGTCTTCCTTTTGCTCATCTCCCTTTTTCTGGGTATAGGCCGTATTCTGTGGCAATAAGATGGGCGTATAAACTCAGGCCTGGCCCACTGCTGCTCCCCATTCACAGGGACACCATGACTGGTGCAGGGAGAGGCTAGTAAGTGTCTTGCACAAGGTCAGTCAGATTGAGCTACATTCTAGGCAAAGGAGACACTGTCCCAGCTGAGTTTCAGTTGAGGGGGTGTGTCCCTCTAACCGCTGCTGGTGGTTTTTCCTTGACCACCTGGAGGAAGTTGGCCATCACCCATTGGTGAGTATGGCTGAGGGAAGGAGACAGGGACAAATGGAGGGTCTTTTTAGTGCTTGGATCCAGTCATACCTGAGTCGAGCGGCAGCCCTGGGTGTTCCAGTTACGAGAGCCAATGAATTCCCTTCTTTTTTGACACGTGAATTTGAATCGGGTTTTGGTTCCTTCCATTGGAATGTCCCTTCCTGATGCGGGTCCCACCCTTCTTTACATCCCATGCTGCTTTTCCCTTCTTTGAATATGCACCCTGTGCTCTAGTCAAACTCTGCTCATGACTTGGCCCCATTTCCTATGCCCTGGCCTTCTCAATTTGCAATATGTTTTGCTCCTTATTCCTTCCAATCCCATTTCTCCAAGTCCAAATCCACTTCTGCAATGCCCAGTGCATTGGGCCACCTCCATGCAAATTTCGCTCAGACACTGTCTTAATCTGCTTGGGCTGATATAACAAAATACCATATTCAGGCTGGCTTATAAAAACAGAATTTATTTCTCATAGTTCTGGAGGTTGGCAAGTCCAAAATCAAGGTGCCAGCATGGTCAAGTGTAGGCCCTTTTCCTGGCTCCTAGCTGATACCTTCTCCCTATATCTTTATTTGGTAGAAGAGGCTGGGTCTCTCTGGAGCCTGTTTTTTAAGGGCACTAATCCTACTCATGAGTGTTCTGCTCTCATGGCATAAGTCCTACCACCTAATACTGTCATCTTGGGTGGGGGTGTAGGATGTCAACATAGGAATATTGGGGAGGACACATTCAGACCATAGTAGACATTACAGCTTAACGATTAGATACTGTTTCTTTCTGTATGCACTGCAGCTTGGCCTAAAACATTCCAAGGTAACAAGCCCGTTAAGATGGTCCAAGAGCTATGGCCTTTCAGGAGTAGATAGGCTGTGCTCCCACGGGGTTGCCCACACAGCCCCCAGACAACACAAGCATCACACCATTTATCATGAAGATTGATTTTTCTCCAACACGTATCACTAAGATACATCCATCTCACTTTGAACTTGGACTGTGCGCAGCACAGAAATCACAATAAGCATTGAGCAGCAAGGTCGGTTGAAGGTATTAATGCCCAGAAACATAAATTGCTTCTCTCTGATCCTGGAATCCAGAATGGTTTTGCAGTTTGCACAAAGCTCTCTCTGACTCTTTCAGCCTTTTCTTGCATGCTATTTGGGGGGTTTAAGAGCCATAGTCAAGACCTACCCGTCCACAAACATTTTATTGGCATGTACTTCTCTTGGATTTATAGGTTCAAGCCAATTTCAAAATAAACCAAACAAGCCCAATTTTTTCAGCTATAGAATCAGAGGACTAAAATAGAAGCACATTACTAAGGTCGTTCCTGCTCAGATTCTGTGGGCCCAGAAGATGCTTCAGAATAGATCCAACTTAGCAGAACCTAAGAAGTCTAATTATTGTAAACAAAACAGGCATACAAATCACAATAACACAGTGAGACTGTTTCCTCTCTTGTTGAGTGGGGGACAATATTACCTGCCTCATAGGGTTTCGGTAAGAATTAGAAATAACATTTGTAAAGGGTTATACTTAGTGTCCCACCTGATAGAAGGTGCCTAACGGATGGCTGCTGATATTTTTATTAACATTACCAGTTATCGTATTATAAAGACTCTCAGATAGTTATAAACCAAATGCTAGGGGGATGTCATGGAAGGAAGTGAGAGAGCCAGCCTTGATGACGTCTTCACGGATCAAAGACAGAAGGATGGGTCGATCAAGTTGGGTTTCAGCAGGTGAAAGTGAGGACAGGCCCTTTGGCACAGGACTTGTTCTCTTTTGGAGAACATTCTCCCTGCCCCTGATTCCTATCCAGAGCTTGAACACCTTTCTCATTAATTAAGTTTTTTTTTACTTATCTGACAGAGAGAGATATCACAAGTAGGCAGAGAGAGAGGAGGAAGCAGGCTTCTCACTGAGCAGAGAGCCCGATGCAGGCCTCGATCCCAGGACCCTGAGATCATGACCTGAGCCGAAGGCAGAGGCTTTAAACAACTGAGCCACCCAGGCACCCCAAGTTTTTTTGTTTTTGTTTTTGTTTTTTTTTAAGATTTATTTATTTGACAGAGAGAAACACAGCTAGAGAGGGAACACAAGCAGAGGGATGAGAGAGGGAGAAGCAGGCTTCCCGCCAACCAGGAAGCCCAATGCAGGACTCGATCCCAGAACTCCAGGATCATGAACTGAGCCACCTAGGTGCCCCTCGTTAATTAAGTTCTTATTCTAATATCACCGCCACGCAAGTCTCTTTACCTTCCTTCCCTTATGCGATAGTGATTCTATTACATCTACATCCATCAAAACCCCATCAGACAATGTTATAGTTTTTGTGTTCAACTGCTGTGCATATTTTAAAGAACTCAAGAAGTGAGTAATCGTCTGTTATATCTACCAGGTATTTACCATTTTTGTTTCTCAAAGAACTTCCTTGATCAGTTCTTTGAGAGTGGTGTGCACACATGAGTTCTGTTTCTCTGTGAGAGAATGCCTTCTATCCTGAGGGATGTTATCCTGAATATAGAGTCCTGACAGTTCTTTTCTTTCAGACTTAAAAAATATTGCCCTCTTCTTTGCAGTCTCCAGGGCTCAGTTCTGAGAAGAAACCTGCCCTTTATTAAAATCATTGTTCTCTTACAGCTTTCAAGATGTTTTCTTTGCTTTTAGTTTCCTGCAGCTTGATTACAATGTGCCTGGGTTTCCTCAGGTTCAACCTGTTGGAATTGCTGAGCTTCTTGAATGGGTAGGTTTGTGTCTTTCACCAAATTCAGAAAATTTTCATTGCTTTTTCAAGATAAGTTTTTTACACCCCACCTTTTTCCTCTCCTTCTGAGACTCTGGTGACATGACTGTTTTTAGACCTTTTGATATATGGTCCTGAGGCCTCTGAAGTAACTCATGGTTTCATTTTTTTTTTTTTTTTTACCTTTTTATTCTCTTTGTTGCTCAAATTGTATAATTTCTCCTGGCCTGTCCTTTTGTGTGTTCTTTCCTCTGTCATCTCCATTCTGCTAATAAGCCCCTCCACTGAATTTTGTTTGTTTGAAATTTTCCATTGGGCTCTTGTTTCTGTCTTCTGTTTCTTTGTTGACGCTTTCTCTTATTTCAACAATACTCACCATTACCTGGTGGAGGAATTTGATAAAATAAAACTGTAAACTTCAAATCAGGTAACTTCAACAACAACTATGTAGTGGACTTTTTTAAAAAAATTGTATTGAGTTGTATGAGTTCTTTATATATTTTAGATATTATTCACTTATTAAAGATAGCATTCACAGATAACTTCACTTCAGTAGGTTGCCTTTTTGTTTTGTTGATGGTTTCCTTTGCTGCACAAAAGCATTCTTGTAGTAGTCCCTTGCCTGAGGTGACGGATGCTGAAGAGTACTGCTAAGGCTGATGTCCAAAAGATTACAGCTTGCAAGTTCTCTCTCTCTCTTTAATTTTATTTATTTGAGAGAAAGAGAGAGAGCACAAGCAGGGGGAGCGGCAGAGGGAGAGGGAGAAGCAGGCTCTCCATTGAGCAGGGAACCTGACTTGGGGCTCGGTTCCAGGATTCTCTGATCAGGACTCAAGTCAATGATTGAGTCGCGCAGGTGCCCCCATACTGAAAGTTCTTTTTTTTTTTTTTTTTTAATTTTTTGAAGATTATTTATTTATTTGACAGAGAGAGATCACAAGTAGGCAGAGAAGCAGGCAAAGAGAGAGGAGGAAGCAGGGTCCCCGCGGAGCAGAGAGCCCAACACAGGCCTCGATCCCAGGACCCCGAGATCCTGACCCAACCCGAAGGCAGAGGCTTTAACCCACTGAGTCACCCAGGCCCCCCAGGCTGGGAGTTCCTAACCAGTCTGTTATGGGTAGCTTTGCAGGGCTGTTCTGATCTGTCCCAGTGGGTGTGTCATCAGCCTGGCTCTTGGGTAGTGGTTTATCCCTTAGTTCAGCTCTCAAAATCGTTATGCTGGTTAGGATTAAGTTGAGCACGTGGCACTGAGTCCAGGGGTCATCAGCAACTTGATGGGATGATTTTCCAATATCCTTTCTGTGATTGCTTCAGTTCTCCATTTCCACGTGGAGTTGTCTTTTTGGTCCCTCCGCTAGAAAGTTCCGGCTTTATTTACCCTTCTCTGTGGTGCACTTCTGTAACCATCCGCATTCTCGCCTAGTGGACCGAACACCAAGAGGACACACAGAGAAAAAAGGAACAGGATCTGCTCTATTTTTGGGGGGAAGACAGCTCTTTGAGAGAGTGGAAGGTTCTTCCCTGAGATTTATAGGTGGTCACAGGCTGCCTTTGCCAGGATTGTCACTGCCAGGAGAGCTGTTCACTGTTCCTGAAGCCAGCTGTCTGCTGGATGCCCACGGGGTGACTCCCCACCACGGGCCCCCAATACCTCCAGATAGGGGCACAGTGGAGTTAAATAAAATGGTAAGCTCTTTCCACTGGGTCAGGGTACTTCCACTGCTGGTCTTCTTCCCCGTCCTCTTGCTACTCTGCTTCCGGAGTCCTCAAATCGCTGGTCTCCACGTTATGTCCTGGTTTTGAAACTTCATTCACTTGGGGAGAGACAGAGGTGAACCTGCTTATCCCATTTTCCCCAGAACAAAAACCCTACTAACTAAGCATTGTTAGTATTTTGGTCTTTTCTTCCACTGTATTTTCTTTTTTAACATGCACACAAAATTGGAATCAAACCCTGTGTATAGCTTAGTAGTTTACCGTTTAAAATATTATGGTGAGACTTTTCCCAAATATTAACATAGGAGTAAAATATTTCAAATCTGATTTCAAAGTGTTATATATCTACTATTGAAAAATTGGATAAAGGAGAAAATCATAAACAATAAATTAAAAAGGACATCTAGTTCCCACCATCAGAAATAACCAAGCATTTTGAAGTATGCCCTTTAGTCTTCTGAATATTTTCTGAACATAAATTTCTGTATGTACTACTCTGAGACATTCCTTTTTTTTTTAAATATTTTATTTATTTATTTATTTGACAGAGAGAGAGATCACAAGTAGGCAGAGAGGCAGGCAAAGAGAGCAGAGGAAACAGGCTCCCTGCTGAGCAGAGAGCCTGGATGCGGGCCTCAATCCCAGGACCCTGAGATCATGACCTGAGCTGAAAGCAGAGGCTTTAACCCACTGAGCCACCCAGGTGCCCTGAGACATTCTTCTAACTTGGTAACATTGTGAATATTTCCTTACTATTTAATAATTTTTTTCAGCATATTTTAAAGGGCTGCATTGTAATCCATTATATGAATGTACCAGAAGATATCATAATATATTTAAGTAATTAGACATTGTTGTAAATTTAAGTTGGTCATACTTTTTCCTTTTACAGGGAAAAAATTAATCAACATTTTTAGCATTCATAGAAGTGACTCTTTGTTCATCTCTCCTTTTATTCTTAGGAAAAATCCTAACATATTATTGCTAGGCCAGACATTTTATACTTATCGACAAGTTGTCCTTGAAAGAGATTGTATCTATTTAGAATACTAACATACCCCTACACTATGCCAAATTAGGTATCATCATTTAAATGTATATTCTAATCTGATAGTTTAAATAAGCCATTAATCACTTCCATTTAATTACTATTTTGTGTATATGATTGAAAATATTTTATGATTGAATAAAATTTCAGAATCTAATGAAGCAGTCTCTCATTATTGGACATTTTTTGTGCTGTTTTATACAAATGTCCCACAAATATATGTCTCTATCAGTAATATTGCTGTATCTGTATCTATCATCTACCCAGTGTAGCTGTTTGTACAGTTCCCTCTTTTTTTTTAAAATTCATTTTTGTGAGAGAGAGAGAGCAAAAGAGTGATCATGAGCAGGGGAAGGGTGGGAGAGAGGGGCAGAGGGAGAAGCAGACTCCCCACTGAGCAGGGACCCCCCCCCCCCCAATGCTGGACTCAATCCCAGCACCCTGGGATCATGACCTGAGCCAAAGGCAGAAGGCAGATGCTTAACTGACTGAGCCACCCAGGCACCCAGCTCTATCTCTTTAATATAGATTTATTGAATGAGCTTGTTGTTACTGGGTCAAAGATGATTCAATTATATGTATATTTATATATATATCCTGTATATATAATTCCTAGTGGATATATATATATATATAGAGAGAGAGAGAGAGAGAGAGACACACACACACACACACACACACACACACACACACAAAGGGACAGAGAGACAGAGAAAGAGGGAGAGAGAGAGAGAGTAAGCCAGGAGGCTATTAGGCTATTTCAAAATCTTGAAATGAACACAGGGACTTCAGAATGCTTAGCTGTGGCTGCAGGGAGTGAAGTAAGAACATAGATGCAACTGGATACAGAGGCCATAGGATTTCCTAGTACACTGGATGTAGGTAGGGGTGGTGAGGGAAGGTCTCCACAATGTGGACAGAGAGACCTTTCTAAAGTGTAAATTTAAAATGTAAGTGGCTTAAAACCCTGCAAGAGCTCCCTCTCATTCACCAGCAATAAATGTCGAGGTAAAATTTTAACAGGAACATTGGGGCCCTCCATAATCCAGCTTGAGGCTGTTCTTACCCTGCCATTTCGTGTTTTACACACCAACCATTAGCAACCACTGACTTCTCCCCTTGCATCTCCACACCATTGATGACTCAGTGCATGCATGTTTTTCCCCCTCTAAAGTCTTTCCCAATTCTTGGTATGTTAGTTTCCTGTTTCTGCAGAATAAACTGACACAAACTTAGTGGCTTAAAACAAAATTGTGTTCTCTCCTGGGTCTGAAGGCCAGAGTCCCAGGGGAGGTGTTGGCAGGGCCTTACTCCCTATGGAGGCTTTGCAAGGGGTGGTGGTGGATGGGGACTCTTCCTTCACTTTTCCAACTTTTGGTAGGTCCTGCCATTCCAAGGCTTGTGGCTGCATCATCCAATCTCTGCTGCCCTCACATGGCCTCCTCTTGTGTGTGTCTGTGCCAAATCTTCTGCTTCCTTCTTGTACAGACACTTGTGATCAGAGTTTGGTCCACTAGGATCATCCAGAATGATCCCCCCATGTCCATATCCTTAACTCAATCCCATCTGCAAAGGCCCTTCTTCCTTATAAGTTGGCATTTCCAGGTCCAAGTAGGATTGGACTCCTCAGACATCTGCTCAGTGGCTTTCGTGTGTCTTTACTGTTTTCTTTTCATGTCCAGCAGTTGTACTGGTTTATCTCCATTCAGTAAATCTGCTCAGTCTGGCCTTGGGCCCAGTTACAGCCCTTGATAAACACAGGTATCACTGGATGGAAGGAGAATATATTTTTTGCTTGAAGTTTTGCTTGAACTGGTAGATGGAATCTAGAATTTAATATCTTTGAGGTTATCTGGGGTCCGGGGCTAAGCAGCTCAGTCATGCTGCCTATTTGGGACATCCGATTTCTCAGCATTATTAATGAGGGTAGCAAGACATCCCAACCATGGTCCTTCCTTTGCTATGTGGGTAGTCATGACATTGTGTCAGGAAGTGGGTAGAGCCATCAGTGGAAGTTACTCTGACTTTGGCCTATAAAAACTTTGTGCATTCCCCCCTTTGTGTTAGGATCATAGCTGGGTCATCAGTTGGCTTACGTGGTGTGTGACATGAGGTGAAAATAACTCTCAAGTTTCTACTTGCCAAATGGCTCCTGATTTTATTTACATTTTCCAGGACTCGGTCACACATGGCTACAAGGAGAATAGGTTCTTGTGGTTAAAAAGCAAACCAGTTCGTTCTTTTGCAACAGGCTTACTTGGTCCAGAAAAGGCACAATATTTGTTTTCCTACCTTGAAAATTAGTTTCCTATCGTTTTCTATGTTCCTTTGATTATTCTTATTTTAAAATTTTATTTAAAGTCAATTAAGACATAATGTATTATTCATTTCAGAGAGAGAGTTTTCCTTTGGTTATTTTGAGCCCTATTTACAGACAACAGTGCCCTACTCTGCTGTATTTAGTAAATCAAATTTATTATTACCTATGTTGACAGAGACCAGAAACACTCAAACCTTACGCTGGTTAAAATTATTGGTATTTTAAGATTCCCTCCGGGGCAAACTGCAGCACATTTGAAAATCCTTGCGCCAAGTCTGCATGAATTTCCCCAGCTGTTATGGAAAGGCAGTGTTTTGAATTAATCACCTGCCTGAATGCAGAATCCTGAATGAGCTCTGTCTTTTTAGTTACAGCCTTCCTTCGATCCTGGCAGCTTGTCCCCAGTGTCCCCAGGCAGCCCAAGCCCAAGCCCCACGGATCTCCCTTTTATCTGTGAGAAAATCCTACAAACGAGTTGGCAAAGAGGCATTCGAAGACCAGGAAATTGAAGTGGAGAGGGGAAGCGGAAGAGAGCTGTAGGAAAGCTCTTTCAGCGGGGTTCCCCCGGGTCCCTTTAAACTGGCTGTCACTTCTGACAGTTCTGCAGGGACTCTCACGGAACCGGGAGCCCTGGGCTCTGCTCTGCTGCGCGCTGAGCGGGGAAGGCCGGGAAGAGCATGAAAGCCGCGCGCTGGGGCAGAACGGGTGCGCAGGGCCGGAAGGGGCGGGGCCACAAGGAGCCGCCTCGCGGCCAAGCGCGCCGCGCTAGTCTCGCGCTGCGGGCCTCACCTGGGTCGGTTGTTGGCGCGCGGCGTCGCTGGGGCGCTCGGTGGAGACTGCCTGCTCTGCTCGCGGGCGCCCTTCCAGCAGGTCGGCCCTCTGGGACCTCCCGGTCCCGCGGCCTCTCACCGGGCTCTCCGCCCCGCTGGGCCAGGCCCTCTTGGCGGGGCGCTCGGTGATGGGTTACCACAACGGGTCTCCCCGCGAAAGTCATGCGCCTTTTAATAGCGAATATTTCAAACGAATCTACTTTGTACCCTCCTTTTGTAAATAGTGACCTAAGTATAATGTAAATACAGCAAAATAGTCACGTTTTAAGTGTACAGCCTGAAGTCTCCCGTGGTCAAGTCCCAGCCCGGGTCAGTCCGTTAGCAGCACCTTGCGCCACCTTCCATCACCCCGTTGTCCAAGGTAACTGGTCTGATACCTGTGACCGCAGCTTAGTTTTGCTCAGGGTCAATGGTGTTGTAAGGTATATGCTTTTTGGGGGTCTGGTTTTATTTATTTATTTTTTTTAAGATTTTATTTATTTGACAGAGAGAAACACAGCCAGAGAGGGAACACAACAAGCAGGGGGAGTGAGAGGAGAAGCAGGCTTCCTGCCTGAGCAAGGAGCCCGATGTGGGACTCAATCCAGAGTCTACGGGATCATGACCTGAGCCGAAGGCAGTCGCTTAACCAACTGAGTCACCCAGGCGCCCCTGGATTCATTTGTTTAGCGGTATGTCTGTTAGGGTTATCCGTGTTATTGCTAGTGGTATTTGTTCTTTTGCCTTTTCATTTTATTTCATGTCATTGTGTGGCATTCCATTTTGTGGCGGAAAAAAAACCCCTCACAACTTACTCATTCTCTTGTTGATGAGCATTTGGGTTGATTTTGGCTGCTATGAATATACTTCTATGAATATTCTTAAATATCTTCTTTCATGTGCCTATGTGCCTTGCTTTTGGGGTATATCTAGGAGTGCAGTTGCTGGACCGCGTGGGGGTGTCTATATTCATTCGAGTTGATATGGACAATTCCCATTGTAGCTCTCTACCCATTTACATTCCCACCGGTTGTACATGAGTTCCAGCAACTCCATATCTCACTACGCTCTGGTTTTGTCAGGTTTTTTTTTTAATGTTTTAATGTTTTAATTTTTTTGGTTTTGTCAGGTTTTAAAACTTGGTTTGTTTTAATTTTCTCCATGTCAGTGGGTAGGTAATGGTGTCTCCTCATCGCCTGAGTTTGTACTTCAGTGGTGGCTAGTACTGGGGGAGCGTGTTTTCATAGTCTTACTGGCCATTTCTATATTCTCTTCTATGTGGTGCTTGTGCAGTAGAAAATAGATTTCTGTGGATGGTCTATCTATCCACATATCACAAACATAAAAAACATTTTGTATACCATATTATAGATACACTTAATTTTTTTAAAGCATAATTGGGATAATGTAGCACATTCTTGTGACAGGTTGATTGAAAATTGGCCCCAATTCTCTGTCTCTGTGTATTCAGAACCTCTGTAGTATGATTTTGCAAATCCCCCAGCAAGAGACAATATCAGCTTCCAGCACTCTTTCCTGGCCTTGTGAAGTGATTTGCCTAATAGAAGAGAGTGAAAGTGGTGGCGTGCCAGTTCTGAGGTGGGGCCTTGAGAAGCCCATGTGTTTCCACTCTCTCTGCACCCTTGCCTCTGCCCTGATAATCAGCCCAGGCTAGTCTGCTGCAGAGTGGGTGAACTCAGGAGCCTCAGCTGGTAGGCATGATCAGAAGGTAGTCCTTTCCTTAATGAGATAGTCCTTATGAAGGGAAAATAGCCAATTCAGATTAGGTAGATGAACATACTATCATGTTTTAATTTGTATTCCCTTGATTATGAGTAAAATTGAACATTAAAAAGATATTTAATGGTCATTGCTTGTTCATATTCTTTGCACATTTTTCTATTGAGGCTTTCATCTCTTTGCAGAACTTTTTATTATTTTTTATTATTTTTATTTTATTTATTTTTTAAAGATATTATTTATTTATTTGACAGAGAGAGAAAGATCACAAGTAGGCAGAGGGGCAGGCAGAGAGAGAGGAGGAAGCAGGCTCAACCCACTGAGCCACCTAGGCGCCCTACAGAACTTTTTATATAGAAAGGATACTAACTCTCTGTGTTATATGCAGAAAAATTATTCAGTTTATAGTTTTCCTTTAAAGTTTATTTATGTATCTCTTATTAAAAAGTTTTAACTTTCTGTGTGGATAAATGTGTTAATATTTTCCTTTGTAAATTGTTTTGTGCGGTACTAAGAAAAATAATTCTCGGGTACCTTGGTGGCTCAGTAGGTTAAGCGTCTGCCTTCAGCCCAGGTTGTGAACTCAGGGTCCTGGGATTAAGCCTCTTATCGGTCTCCCTGCTCAGAGGGGAGTCAGCCTCCTCTCCCTCCAGCCCTTCCCCTGCTTGTGCTCTCTCTCTCTCAAATACATATATGAGATCTTAAAAAGAAAAAGTAAAGAAAAGAAAAATAGTTCCTTCTGTAAGATTATATGTTATTCACCTATTACCAATTAAAGAACACAAATACTCTGGGACGCCTGGGTGGCTCAGTTGGTTAAGCCACTGCCTTCGGCTCAGGTCATGATCCCGGAGACCCGGGATCGAGTCCCATATCGGGCTCCCTGCTCGGCAGGAGGCCTGCTTCTCCCTCTCTCACTCCCCCTGCTTGTGTTCCCTCTCTGGCTGTGTTTCTCTCTGTCAAATAAATAAAATCTTTAAAAAAAAAAAAA
>PITA01030477.1:0-16439 GCA_004023965.1 Spilogale gracilis | reverse complement strand
AGAAATTCCACACATCTCAAAGGGCCTCCCCTGAGTCCTCAGCCTAGTGCTGACCAAAAATGCATGAAGGCCGGTCACAGACCACCTGAAAGGATGAGAAAGAACAGAGCTTGGAGCTCCGGAGCTCCCGGATAGGGCCCAGAACAGTGCCTACCGCCAACTGCTTCCTGTTTACTCTATTTCACAGAGTGAAAAAAGGAAGAAAAGAAAGAAAAAAAAGGAAGAACCCAAGCCCAATTCCCTGGGCATCAGCTAAGAGTCCTAAGGGTCTGTCCTCCATCCCGGGGGTGTGGGGAAGGAAGCACACAGGGCACACTGCTCTGATCTCCTCTAAAGAAGCTTCTGAGCAAGACAAGGCAGGACCCTTTGTAACTTAAACATGACCCCGGACACATCTCAAGAACACTTGCAAGGTGCCGAAAGTATTCAGCACCCTTTTGGGTACCTGGACCCAATTTCAACATGCTGGGGGTTAAATTACCTACAAGCGATTCTCCCACACCAGCAGGGTGGCCAGGAACTCAGCTCGCTCCTGTCACAATCTACCCTGAAACAGCATCAGATCCCACAGGTTGGGGGCTCGGTCCAACCCGCCTGCCCCCTTCCCCACTGTGTGGTCACCTGTGCTTCTGACCCACGGGCTACAGATCGGAGGTGCCCGCCACCGCCACCGAGGGTTCGAGGAATTTGCTAGAGCGGTGCAGGGAGCCTCGGAGAACTTACTGGATTCCTGGTTTATTACAAAAGAATAGAACTCAGGAACGGCCAGATGGAAGAGATGCCCAGGGAGAGGTCTGGGAAAGAGAGGGGCGCGTCCGTGCCCTCCAGGGGCCACTCTCCTCGCAGTCCCCATGTTCACCAGGTGGGAACTGCCCCAAATCCTCTCCCTTTGGGTTTTTATGCTGGTTTCATTGCACAGATGCGACAGATGAAGTCACTGAGCAGCAGAGATTGTGTCAACCTCCAGCCACTCTCCCTCCGCGGAGGCCAGGGGCCAGGGGCCAGGGGCGGCCAGCCCTACTCAGACGGAGGCTTTCCAAAGTCACCTTATTAACATAACAAAAGACATCTCATCGCTTAGGAAATTCTGAGAGTTTCAGGAGCTCTGCGCCAAAAATGGAGACAAATAACAAATACATATTTCTTGTAAATCGTAATGTCCCAAGCAGCCACCAAGGCTGGTTCACAATGTCTGGCGTCCAACAAAAAATGTCCCAGTATGCAAAGAAGCAGGAAAACACAATTCGTAATTCACACAGAAGTAGAAAAACACAATTCATGGCAAGGGGGAAAAATCAATCATTTGAAACTTGGCAAGAAATGACACAGATGATCGTATTAATAGGTAGGTTGTGAGGACACTTACTGTGACCACAGAGGGACGGCAGAGGGGACATCAGACGTGCGAAGCAGAGACACAGGGGCTATAATCAAAACCAAAGTCAAACTTCTAGAGATAAAAACTACAGGATGCGAGACAAGAACTACACTGCATAGTATTAATAGAATATATATCTGCAGGGAAAAAGAAAAAAACACTAGTGGACTTGAAAACACAGTAGAAACTTTCCATGAAACACAGAACTAAATCCTGAAAACATCAAGGGACAACGTTAGTAAACCGTGGAAACACACAAGGAAACTCAATACCCATGTAGGCAGAGGACCCCAATGAGGAGGAACGGGAGGCAGAAAGCATCTCAAGGATAATCACCAAATCCCTTCCAAACTTGAGGGCAACTGTGAGCTCACAGCCAAAGATCCCCAAGCGTAAGAAAGATGAAGTAAGATTACACCAGCAAACTGCTGAAAACCAGCAATAAAGAGAGAATCAGAAAAGCAAAACGAGATATTCTGTACGAAGGAACAAAAAGAATTACAGCTAATTTCATCACAGAAATAACACAAGTGGTAAGATTGCAGGGTGCTGGAAAGGAGACCTGGTCACCCCAGCATCCTGTATGAAGCAGGAGTATACTTCAAAGTGAAGATAAGGACGTTTTCAGACATACACAAGCTGGAAGAATTTATCACAAGCAGAGACCCCCACACCAGAGTACTACCCGGCCGGAAAGAAGGAGATGCTGCCATTGTGGCCACATGGATGCACCCGGAGGGCGCCAGGCCAAGTGGAATAAGCCAGACGGAGAAAGACACTCTGCGGGGTCTCACTTGTACGTGGGATCTCAAATAGTCCAGCTTAGCAGCAGACAGTAGAACGATGGGGGTAGATTGAAAGAGGGGAGGGGAGGGAAGGGAAGGGGGAGGGAAGGAGGAGGAAAGAGGAGGAAAGAGGAGCAAGGAGGAGGAAAGAGGAGGAAGAAGGAAGGAGGAGGAACAAGAAGGAAGAGGAAGGAAGAAGGAAGGGGAAAAAAAGACAATGGTACCCACGTGAGCTGATGGTATTAGCTGGCGGTCTTCACTTTACAATACATACATAGTGAAACTATGTAACAGAACTTAAATGTAGCTTTTATGTGTCAATCATACCTCAATGAAGCTGAAAAAAAGAACTCGTCACAGTCCACTTGCGCTAAATGACACTAACAGAAGGCCTTCCAGCAGAGTATCAGTGATGTCGGACGGGAACGAGGACCTACATGAAGGACATGAGCTCCAGTACGGTAACTACGTAGGCGATGACCACATCTGCCCTTCTCATTTTAAATACTTAAGATAACTGGTTTAAAGCAAAAATGACCCCGGTTTGTGGGTGGTTTGTAACACTTGTGTAAGGCACATGCACGCCAGTAACACAGAGAGAGAGGGGCACCTGGGTGGCTCAGGCAGTTAGCGGTCGGCCTTCAGCTCAGGTCATTCATGGTCGCAGGGTCCTGGGATCGAGTCCTGCATTGGGCTCCCTGCTGGGCGGGGAGCCTGCTTTCCCCTCTCTCTCTGCCTCTCCCCGTCGTTTGTGTGCGCGCGCTCTCTCTCTCAAAATATATACATAAAAACTTTTAAAAAAATCTTAAAAACAACAACAACAACAACAACTATACTTTGATTAAAAATAAAAAGAAGAGAGACGCAGAGCGGCTCCATGACCATCAGGGCTACAGACTGACAGCAAACAGGCTTATGGGGCAACATAGTGGCAGACGCCCAGGGCACATAGGACGCAGCAACACTGAGCATTTATGCACCCAGGAAGCGTCTGAAAAGGAAGAAACAAACACAATGAAGCTGCAGATGTTTCTGGAAACCCACGAAGACAGAGACTTCCACAGCCCTGTTCTGCTCCCCAGTGAGTGGGCAGGAATGAAGCGCAGGCAAAGAGCGGCCAAGAGCAACCCCCCCCTCCCGCCGCCCCCCCCAACGGGGGGGGGGACCTCAAGGCCAAGGCCAGAATGCCCCACCCACACAGCTGAACACACATTGTTTTCAAGCGCATATTAACCAATACAGACCACATTCTGGGCCATAAGAATAAATATCAAGAAATTTACAAGAATTCCCTTGATACTCTGTGTTCTCTGACCGCAGTGGAATTCAGTCAGAAGTCAGGGACAACAGGGAGGGTCTGTGCTGATTTCGGAGCCCCATACATAGGTCAAAATTCAGCCCACTGGCCCCTCTTACACAAACGATCCACTTTCTACCGATTATATCTCAAGGAAACTGTTAAAAAGAATCAAAAGAACGAGGTAGTCGAAAAAGTATGTCAACAAGCAACACAGGATAGGACTGCATTTAGGCTAAAAAGGAAAAATGAAAAGAAAAAAAGAAAGAAAAGAAACAATAAAAACGAACCTACGCCCAGCTCTGCTAGGTACACAGGGTTAATCCTAGCATTGTTCAACACCTGTTTGTATTCATTTTTTCATATATACATATATGCAATACAAACATATCAAACCCTCTCCAAAGTCAAATTGTCTCCAATGTACATGTGTTACTTTTATAGTCAGAAAAAAATTTTTAAGTGTTTGAAAACAGCACCAGTTTAAGGTTGCCAGTAAAAATGTATTATCTGGAAACAACTGGGTCCTCGTATTTTCTAAATAGCTACTTCACTGTAAAGGAGGGGCGCCGTTGGGTGGAACATATACCCTGCTCGATCTCGGGGTCCTGAGTTCAAGCCCCATGCTAGGTGCAGACATGACTTAAATACACACACTTTTTAAAAAATACTAACGGGAGGTTGATTTAAAATGACTTCTGGGGGCGCCTGGCTGGCTAGGTCGTTAAACGTGAGTGTCTGGCTCAGGTCATGATCCCAGGGTCCCGAGATCGAGCCCCGTGTGGGCCTCCCTGCTCTGCGGGAAGCCTGCTTCTCCCTCTCCCACTCCCTCTGCTAGCATTCCCTCTCTCGCTCTTTCTACGCCAAATAAATACATAAAATCTTTAAAAAATAAATTAAAATAAAATTACTCCTGGAGGCTATTTTCTAGAAATGCCATTCACTTGGGACGCCTGGGTGGCTCAGTTGGTTAAGTGACTGCCTTCGGCTCAGGTCATGATCCTGGAGACCCGGGATCGAGTCCTACATCGGGCTCCCTGCTCGGCAGGAAGCCTGCTTCTCCCTCTGTCACTCCCCCTGCTTGTGTTCCCTCTCTCGCTGTGTTTCTCGCTGTCAAATAAATAAAATCTTAAAAAAAAGAAAGAAAGGAAGAAAGAAAGAAAGAAAGAAAGAAAGAAAGAAAGAAAGAAAGAAAGAAAGAAAGAAAGGCCATTCACTGGATAATCTGCACACTTATTTACATATGCTACTAATTCTATGATCATGGAGTAGATTTTAATTTTTTATACTAGAATTATTTACAAGGTCATCCTATGCACTAGCTAAGAGCAGGGACCCCGGGTTCAGACTGCTGGAGTTCGAGTCCTAGTTCCCACTTTCTAAGCTGTGTCACCTTGACCAATTTACTTCACTTCTTGGTCACCCCTCAGTTTCCATATCTGTAAAATGGGGAAGACAACGGCAGCTATAGGTCAGTCCTGTTGAATGCATCACCAAACTAACTGAAGATCCTTTAGCACAGTGCCCGGGGTAAGGTCAGGGCTTCCTAAGAGTCTCCTGTTAAAACGCTATTACTTTACATCTTTCATCAGTGTCTTGGGTTATGATTTTAATTATGTTTTCTCTGTCTGATCTCCCAGAAGATCAGACCCCAGCAGGTAATGAACACCCGAGGAAGACACATTAATTTGCCAACTATAAAAATTATCACGGTTGGGTCTTTTCTGCCATGGTATGCGAAATAAAGTGAATCATCTCCCCAGACCAACTCTTTGGTACTAGATGCCTTCTGAGTGGCTGTGGTTCTATGGTTCACGTGGAACAGTGTTCTGGAGACTTCGGGACCGGGGTCCTGGGCCCGGGGCCAATTTGTTCTTAAACCACGTGAAAACCACTTCGTATCCCCAGTCCTCAGTGCTCTTTTCTATCAAGTGAGGAATGAGGGTCCCCTGAGCCATGTCTTTGGGGGCCCTGGCTTTGGCATCATTTTTTTTTAAGATTTTATTTATTTGACAGAGTGAGAGATCACAAACAGGGGGAGCAACAGAGGGAGAGGGAAAACGGGCTCCCCGCTGAGCAACGAGCCCGACGTGGGACTCGACCCCAGGATCCTGGGATCATGAAATGAGCTGAAGGCAGATGCGTCACTGACTGAGCCCCCCAGACGCCGACTGCTGCCCCTCTGGCATCTTCGATTGGATCCGAAGGACATGGCAGAGGCCTATCTCTGCAACTCTACTCTTAGCAGCTAACTTTCCTATTTTTAAACATTTTGAATATGTACCAGATGATGCACTTCGAACCTGCAGCAGGGAAAATTCAGAGAAGAGTGCCACAATCCACGAGGAATCTCAAGTTGTAAGAGCTGCAATCTCTACAGCTCTCGGTGCTAAATGTCTTAATCTATAAAAAGAGACGGGTGGTATTTCAGAAGCTTTGGATATATTAAGAGAGAGCTGTCACTCTTAACACTCTATTATCTTCCCAGCTCGAGGACACTTGGCCCGGGGAACACGGAGGGGGCCGAAAGGGCTCCAGCCTCAACCATTTGCTACTGCTATGGGACATTCGCGACCCGCTGAAGCTCCAGGTCAGCGAGCCCCGTGGCACATGGGGACCGCCACCCTTATTTGCGTGGCTCTGATCTGAGATGGGAATACTGACTCTTCGCAGGGGTTGGGGGGTGAGCCGAGGAGAGGCAGGGCAGCATAAGAGAAGCATCTGTGCATCTTTTCCCAAAATAACCATCACCCTCCCGCCCACCACCATCCTCATACACCCTGGCTGGAAAAGGAGGGGAGGCTGTGGGCCACAGTGTATTTCAGACAGCTCTCCGGGAAGTGTCTTCAAAGAGCTCCCACTCACTACTCTCCTTCCTGCCCTGCCCAACCCCCACAGAGAAGCCTAATCCTCTAGCCAAGTGTTGTCTGACAAATACCAATTATTCTGAAAAGCAAATAAAAGATATCAAGAGAAAAGGGAAGCTCCCAAAGGTTTGGGCTCGGCCAAGCGCTAGCTGGCACAAAGGCAGAACTTCCTCCTACTGTAACACATAGAAAAGATGATAAACTCATATTTTTAAATATGTAGATGAGCCTAGAAATAAACCCTAGAACTGGGGATCCAACGCCCAGGCATGAGCGGGATGGGGGGAGGGGAGCGGGCAGAAGACTTGACCCCAGCATCACAGAGATGGGAGACAGTGCCCAGTCGACCGGTGGAGGGTGCTTGGAAAACTCTGCCCATCAGGAAGCTTGACACTACCTGAGGTCCGAGGAGTGGAGGGCAAGGAGGGCAAGAAAGAATCTTTCGCCAGAAGCAGAGTCTCCAAACCCCCACCTCAAGCATGGCAGGCATCTAAATTTACAAGGCTTGGTGTAGAAATCCTCAAAGTCCTCATTGCCTCTCACTCAGCAGGAACAAATGCAAAGTTGCTTTATAGCAACATTTCTTTTAAATTTTTTTTTAAAAGATTTTATTTATTTGACAGAGAGAAACACAGCCAGAGAGGGAACACAAGCAAGGGGAGGGAGAGAGGGAGAAGCAGGCTAAAAACTCAATAGAAAGTAACAGGGAGAAGACATGAACACATAGTTCTCAGAGAATGAAAAAAAAAAAAAAAGCCCTCAGACACATGAAAATAAAGTCAACCTCACACATATAAAGTATTAAATTAAAACTACACTGAGATCATCTTTCCCACCTATCAGATTGGCAAAATTCCCCCAAAGTGTTATAACACTGTGTTGGTTATGTTAACTGGGGAGTTAGGTCACTGTATACACAGCTAGAGACCTGGTACAACCAGGTATAAAAGAGTACAACCTCCTTGAAAGGCAATGTGACAATACCCATCAAGATTCCACATGTCTGGGGAGCCTGGGGGGCTTAGTCGTTAAACAGCTGCCTTAGGCTCAGGTCATAATCACAGGGTTCCTTGATCAAGCCCCACACTGGGCTCTCTGCTTAGCGAGGAGTCTGCTTCTCCCTCTACCTCTGCTGATCCCTCTGGCTCCCGCTCTCTCCCGTTCTCTGTCAAAATAATGAAATCTTAAAAAAAAAAAAAAAAAAGATTACAAATGCTTGTATACTTTAACCTGGCAATTCCAATTCCAATAATCTAACCTAGAGGCAGACTTTCATATGTGTGAATGAACACAGACAAATGGTTTCATTGCAACACTGTTTAGAATAACAGGAGACTGGAAACAACTTAAATATAGAATAAGGGACTATTAAATAAATCAGAGAACATCCACATAAAGGAGGATTAGGAAGCTCAAAAAATAATGAAGGAACACTTTATGTAACCCAGGATTGCCTCTGAGGGCATGGGGGTACTATATAATGCATTGTATTATTGGAACATTATCTGGCCGTTTTCAAAAATCAAATAAAATAATGGAGACAAAGTAAATACAAGCCACAACAAAATTATTAGAGAACACTACAGAAAAGCAAACTAGTATATCTGAAAGAGTACAAAGTGGAATTTCTAGAAATGAGAAATATAAACAATATAATTAAAAACTCAATGAATAGGTTAGGGCACCTGGGTGGTGCAGTCAGTTGGGCGTTGGACCTTGGTTTCAGCTCAGGCTGTGGCCTCGTGGTTGTGGGATGACTTGGAGCCCCGAGTCAGACTCTGCACTCAGCCTGGAGTCTACCTGAGATTCTCTCTCCTTCTCCCTCCCCGTTTGCACCTCCCTGCTCACTCGCTCTCAAATGAATAATCTTTAAGAAGACACTCTCACTTAATAGGTTATATGGTAGACTGAACACAGCTAGAGAGAGAACTAGCACAATATAGGACATGCCTGCAGAAACTACACAGAAGGCAGCAAAGATAAGGAAAGGAAAATATGAATGAAAGGTCAAGGGATATGGACGAAATAATGAGAAATCTCAAAATTTATCTCAGGGGATCCAGAAGATACTAGTAAAAATGGGTATGAAGCCAAGAGCAGAGGAGATAACAACTTAGAATTCTCTAGAATTGAGGATTAAAAAAACAAAAAACAAAAAATGACCCTGAATTATCAGATTAAGAAAGCACAATGAGTCTTGAGCAAGATGAAGAAAATCTAGGGGCACCTGGGTGGCTCAATCATTAAGTGTCTGCCTTCGACTCAGGTCATGATCCCAGCTGGGACTGAGCCCCGAACTGGGCTCCCTGCTTGGCAGGAAGCCTGCTTCTCCCTCTCTCACTCCCCCTGCTTGTGTTCCCTCTCTTGCTGTGCCTCTCTAGACACATCATGGTGAAACTTTAGAAGACAACACATTTAACCTAGGTCTGAACAGCAACCAGAAGAAAACAAACGGATTACCCTCCGAGGTACAACAACTGAAATTGACTGAGGTCCTTTCACCAGCAATCATGTTGGCCAGGAAACACTGATAGGGCATCTTCAAAACACTAAGCGCAAACGGTCAACCTAAAATTCCATACACAGCTAAACTACAATTCAAAAGTTGGGGCAAAATGAAATTTAAAAGAGAACCCCTTCCTTCAGCGCAAGGAAAACTGCTGTGTCATAATTTGTTTATCCATTCTCCTTCATTACACTTTGGGCTGTTCTGGGTTTGACGAAAATGGTGGTTTTCTATAATAATGTAATTACTGAATGATGTGGTCCTTTAGTTCATTTTATGAATAAAGAGGCTTCTGGTTAAGTCTTTGGGTGGACACACACATTCATTTCCCCACTGCACATACCTAAGAGTGAAGTTGCTGAGTCATACAGTAGGAATATGTTTAACATCAGTAGAAAATGTCAAACTGTTTTTCCATTCAGACCAAACAATTTCAGCAAACTGAGAATCCCTTAATGGAAGATTAGAAGGGAATTCCACAAACCTGCTCCCTGCATCAGAATCTATGACTGCTTTCATAGAAAAATCCCGCAACATTAACGACTATTTTTTTAAAAGGAGAATTCAGCAAGGTGGCTGGATAGAAGATTAATATACAAAAAGCCCCTGCATGCTTATATACCAGACAATCAAAATGCAATTTAAAACAATCTCACTTACCATCTCACTTAATAACAGTAAGAGCTAACAAGTAGCTAGCAAGAAGCACATGTGTAAGACCCTCTTAGAGAAAACCACAAAGCTGCTATAGGACAGAAAAGACCCAAACAAATGAGAATTAGTACATTCACGAGGGGGGGGGGACGGACGACTTGTATAATAAAGACTTGATTTCTTCTCAAGTTAATCTGCAAAACCAAAGTAGTTCCAATCAAAACCCCAATAGAGTTCTGAGATCTTAATGAGTGGAATAAAAGGACAAAAGTAGCCAAGAGCATTTGAAGAAGAATAAGGAGAAGAGTTGAGCCCTTGTGAATACTAAGCCTTCTTATATCTACAGAAATCAAACCTTAGGTTATAGCACAGGGACAGCAACTACGTGGGTGGGATGAAGAGAATGCTCAGAAATAACAGAATTAGATACGTGCTGTGGTATAGGACAAAGAGGTCATCACAATTTAGTAGGTACCTTGCAAAATTAATTTAACCTGAATCTATCTAAGCCTAGAGACCTAAGTTCAAGTTTACAGAAATGTAAAGTTAAATGAACATGTTAATGATACTATTAGGAAAACTCCAGACAAATCTGAATATGATAAACTGCACGAAACAATTGGCCATCAAAAGTAAAAAAAAACACAGCCAAGGAAACCATTTTTGAGGTGACTACAGAAATCTGAATACATCCTAGATATTACATAATACAATGTAAATATTGTTACATTTTTAGATGTCGTAATGGTATTACATTTACACATGAGCCTGTTCTTATTTTCAAGAGGTATTTATGGGTGAAATACTATAGAGTGAAATAAATACTTAAGGGGTAAAATGTCATGATTTCTGCAACCCATTTAAAAATGGTTCACACAAAAACTACATATACACATATATTGACACATGGTAAAATGTAAACATTATATACGGTGGGGGGAACCTAGGTGGCCCAGTCATTAAATGTCTATCTTTGTCTCAGGTCACGATCCCAAGGTACTGGGATCCAGCCCCACATTGGGCTCCCGGCTCAGCAGGGAGATTCTGCTTCTCCCTCTCCCTCTGTTGTTCCCTCTGCTTGTGCTTGCTCTGTCAAATAAATAAATAAAATCTAAAAAAAAAAATCTAGACGGTGGGTATGTCTAGAACTCAGGACATCACTGAGTTATTTTTAGTCTTTTCTGTATATTAAAAATTTTTTATAATAAAATATTGAAAATGTCAGAGGAGATAATTAATGAATACATTAATGCAGAGAAAATCAAACATCTTTATAAAAATTAGATTCTTACTTCACATATGAGAAAATGGGGGGGAAATTACACTGTATCTTTAGCAAAAAATCTCTATTTTCTTAGCTTGAAGAAAAATTTCTTAAATAAGCTACAGAGTAAAAGCCAAAAGGAAGAGACTGGTACATTTCATCTCAGTAAATAAAAAAAAAATGTAAAAGAAAGATAATAAAAACAAGTTGAAGAAATCCAGAGAGATGAGATCTTATTCACCATACATAAGCCTTCCAAATTAATGGATTAAATATTAAGAATTTATAGACATCAATAAAAAAAGATAGCTAGAAAAACGTGCATAAGCTATTGAGAGAAAAATTCACCATCAGAGAAAAAGCTGAGACATCCCATAAATATATCAATAGTTGCATCATCTCCAGACACCTGGATGGCTCAGTTGGTTAGTGTCTGAGCATCCCACTCTTGGTTTTGGCTCAGGTCATGAGCTTGGGGTCCTGGGATCACGGCGGGAGACAGGCCACTCTCAGTGCAGAGTCTGCTTGAGATTCTCTCTCTTCTTCTGCCCCTCCCTGCCTCCCAAATAATAAATAAATCTTAAAAAAAAAAGTTGCATCCTTGCAGAAGCCATTAAAGTGTGACACTATTTCACACAGATTGGCAAAAAGCAAAAACAAAAGCAAACAAAGGAACATTCTTATGTGATCCTCGTGGTCCGGCTGCTTGGGAGACAACCTGGCAGAAACCAGCAATACCCAACTCTAGCACACCAACCCACTGAGAAATTCCTTTCTCAGATCTTAACAGCACGCAGAAAGATGTTCACTGCAGGACTGCTTGTAACCGCAAATATCAGAAACATTCCAAATGGTAATCAAGGCAGAACTGGGTAAATAATCCGGACATATGCATACACTAGGATACCACACAGCAGTCAAAATGAGTGACCTAGGACTCCTATCAACAGGGAAGATCCAGTAGAAGTATAATGTTGAGCAATCAAGCAGGTTCAAAAAGGATACACACGGTACTGTAGAACATTCACGTTCGCATAAAAGTACCGAAGCCCCCAGAACCAACCAACCGTCTTGTTCCATGGCATTTCTTTATAGGTAGACGGCAGACAGCTTCTAAGGGGACTCCAGTGATCCCGGCTCCCTGGTATTTACTCGGGTAACTCCCTCCCCTGCTGGGCCAGGGCTGTTCTGAGCACCAACACAAAAGGGCAGAAATGATAGCATGCCACTTTCAAAACTGGATGTGAAAAGACCGGCGTGGGTGCACTGGGGCACTTTTACTCTCCGGAATCACTTGCTCTGGGGTGACCAGATGCCCATCTTAAGGATGATCAGGGAAGCCTGGCGGGAGGTCCCAAAGGCGAGAAAAGGGGGGGCTCCTCTCACCAACCACCTGAGCGAGCTTCCAGTAGGACCTGGAACCACCGAGCTGAGCCGCTCCTGGGTTCCTGAGCCTGCGCACCTGCAGGAGGTCAGACAGGGCTGCTAAGGGCGGGGCTAACCGTTACCCAGCAACAGACAACTAAGCCAAGGCACTTGTAACTATGTAGCGAACTCTTATGTGTATAGTCATTAGGAGAAGAATGGACACCAGTTATAGGATAAAGGGTCATTCTGGTGAAGGCAGGGGGGTGGGGCTTTAAGCTGTATTTATTTTCTGCTTCTATGACAAATTTTCGAAGAAAATATGACAAAATGTTAGGATCTGTTAAATCTGGGTGTTCTGTAAGTGCGCCCAAAGTGCGTGATTTCCTAGGACTTAAATCATTTTGTTGTTTAAAGCATGCAATAAATTAAAAATAAACACTTCTAAAGAGAAAAAAAGGCAGTGTACCCCTTCCATTTATTAGAGCTCTACAGACCACTGTCTGACCTTAACTGCGCGTTGGAGGGAAGTAATTACTTTAATGGCACCAGTTTGCACGGGAAGAGGAGACAGATCCGTGTATATACTCACTGCTGGTAAAATCAAATGTTTAAGTACCAAAACCTTAAATATGCCTTTTTAAAGATAGTAACAACAACAACAAAAAACTTCTATAAGCACGCGTAACAAAGAAGTCACGCTGAAAGGCAGGAATGAAAGCTGCTTTGCCTGCAGACACTTAATATTCCACTATTTCCAACAGCGATTCACTTAGGAGACACAGTGATTACACGCTCTGCGGTATTAAGTAAAGCGGACGACACATGCCTGTTACCATAGTAGCCTCTATTTTAATGGTATTTAACAAGAGAAGAGAAATTGTGGGGAAAATTGCTTTAGTGCTTAGTTCTCTCTGGGTTATGAGACGTGAAATACTCAAAGCTGGGAGACAGAGTAGCATCTCCAATCGTAAAGTCCCAGATAACGCCACAGAGGAAGGTCTCCCCCAGGGATACTTCCCAGGCTAAAAACGATTCCCGCACTGTGACAGGTAAATGTTCACTCCCGATGAAGATGACAGAGACGAGCCCCAAGGATTCCGAGCCTGTCCACCAATGCGGAGTCCGAGCTCCGCGTAAGCACTGAAGAAGGGATTTGCGACAATCAAGGGTGTCCATGGTGCTGGATGGTTTTATTCATACAGCACGTGAGTTGGACTGATTATTCCCGTTGTTAAGTTTTCCCTCGGATATGCTCTCCTCCCACTCTTCAAATTATTAGTTCACCCACCGGGAATGCCCGTGTGTCCAAGCAAAGACAGGAAGCATGACTGACCTGTCTTATTCCCCAGGATGTCCATTTTCCTGCTGCGAGTTAAGACAGTACATAAGACCTGAAATGTCCCTCTTTGGAATAAATCAGCTGAGATCACCGGACATTTTGCCTGCACGCCCTCCCCATTTCCGAGGCCGTGGTTCTCCACCAGACTCCTCTGTGGGTTTTTGATGCCAGTGAAAGTTGGGGTGACCGGCAGAGCCAGCATTCCTGCCTGTGGGTCACTATCCCGACCGTTTCATCAAATTCAAGCCTCCCTCCCCATACTGCACGGGGACCCATGTCTCACCCCACAGCCTCTCATCTTCTCCTGTCCCACCTCCTTCCTGCCTCACAGGTCAAGCTTAATTTTTCTCTGTTGGCACATTACCCGCCAACTCTGAATCCCACATGCCGGGACCTGTCAGCCCCCTGAAATCCCACCCAGGAGCCCGGCAGCACCTTCCTGCTGTGGGTACACGTTTTCCACGCGTCCCCAGCAATCCCGACTGAGGTCTGTGTCCAGGACCGGCCTTTGCTGCCAGAAGCACCCGATCTTCCCGCTAAACTGTGTGCCACGTGGAAACCCCATCCTAGCGAACTGTTCATCTACAGACATTTTCGAGTCTGGGGGTTTACCCACCCAATGCCTCTCGTGCCCTCTCTCCTGTGGTTTCCCAGAACACCGGCACAACCTTCAAACTCATCTTCGCAGAACAAACCGGCTCTTCAAAGGGGGTTCCAGGAGGAAAACACGCTCCTGGATTCATCATGTTAGGATTTCAAGAAATAGCAGTGATAGGCATTTACTTCCTGTTGTACAATGAAGATTGCTTTGATGGAAAAAAAGTACAGCTTACCCATGAATCTTTATTTTAATTCTCCTCTCAAAATACGATAATTCTTCCCCAGGATCCCCTATCTTTACTCTGTGGTGCAAAACATCATTTTAAACCTAATGTGAGACGTAACTACAATATTCATATCGGTCACGCATCTGTCACATGTCAAGCATTGGACTAAACATTTTACACAGATGGCCTCACTTCCTCTTCTCCGTGTCCTGCCGTGCGTCTTACTGCCACGACTGACTGTGGATGGCAGGCCCGTGGGAAACAATTCAAATGCAACTGACCCGTCCTCAAGAGCTGCTTCCAAGTTCATGAGCGGACATCGGGGACTCCGGCTGGGGGCTCCCCCTTCAGCGCGAGCATCGCTTACCTGCACAGGGGCTGGCTGCAAAGCCCACTCTCTTCCGAGCTCTGTCGAAGATCACGTAGAAGCCCTCCATCACGGTCGCGCCGATCACCAGCGCGTTGGTGGAAGGTGAAATGCCGAATCGGTAGCACTCATAATTCAGGCCGGCCCCCATCATGGGCTGGATGTAGAGCTGTTTACGAGGAGAGAGCAGACAGACAGGGAAAAGCATGAATGTGGCACCTCAAAGCTGTCGAGACCATGGTGTGTTCCAACCTTCCCAAGGGCCGTGGGGCGACGCAGGGCGAGGAGGAGGTGACATCACCCTGCCGTCCGGAAGATGACATCACAAACACGGTGACAATACGACTGAAAGTGACAAAAACGCATGCCCCTCCTGTAATTACACACAGATGCACCCAAACAGAAGTCCATCCGTCCATCCGTGTGTCCATCCACCCATCCATCCGTCCATCCATCACTTGGCATGGCCTAAATACTGACCCGATACTAGCAACCAACTTCCCATCTGGGGAGGGCGCAGGTAAGTAAATGTGGAGTGGGACAGGCCCCTCTATGTAATGTGGACCAGCTAACTCTCCCCCTCAAACCTCCTCCTTCCCTGGGCCTCTGAGAAAGGGCTGTCTCCTCTTCCTCCCTACAATGCTGGCTCCTTCTCAGGCACTGGTGAAAGGTTTGCTTGACCTTCCTCCCCTCTACGCATCAGAGAACGCACGGCTCCGGCCTCTGGCGGCCATCCTCCCTCCCACCCCAGGTGACCCATGTGGGTGGCCCCATGGCCCTACGCACACCCCAGGGCTCTATGCTGATGCCCAAATCTTGACCTCCAGCCAGATCTTTGCCGCCACGGCCACACTCAACGGGCACCTCAAATGTAGTATTAGAGAAACTGAACTTGGGACACTCTCCCCAAATCTGCTTTTTTTCAAGGTCTTCTGTTTCAATAAATCTGTGATTCACTTGCTTCCTCAGGCCCTACAGCACGGGGCCAGGATCTCTTTCCCTACTTGGAGACTATACCCAGAGGCTGCAGGCCTTCCTTTGAAATGGCATCCAAATCTCACAACGCCTCCCATCCCCTTAGCTACCACCCCAGTCCAGGCAATTAGCATCCTCTGTTCTCCTGAGACCCTGCAGTAGCTCCTAAGGGGCCTAAGGGTGCCGTCCCAGCGTGTTCCGGCAACACAACAGGGGGCAGAAGTCTGCAAGGAAAGGAGTCAAAACTTAATCAGGGAGCAAACCAAAGTCATGCAGTAAGAACAATCCCTTTGGGTTTTAACAGCAAAGTATTCAAATGCAGGCAACCAAGAGAGAATAGTGGCTTAGCAAGACAAATACCAAACTTCTGGGGGAAAAAAGCAATAAAGAGCAAAGTGAGTAGGAAGGACTTTCTCCCGAGTAGTGAGTACTGTCACCCCTTAAGGGCAGAAAGCAGAAAGACTGCAGAGGGCAAGGCTGGGAGCCTGAGGCTTTGTGGCGGGAGGGGGTGTGAGGGCTGGGGATTTTTAGAGGGTCCAGCAGGGAGGGGCTACCCCAGGAGACAAGGGAGGGAAAGCACAGCACAGAGATGGGCGGGGGCACCAGCCCCCAGGAGTGGGGACCACAGGAGCCCTATTTAACGTCTGGGCAGGAAAGAAAACGGGAAGTGTAAGGTCCAGTTTTGGAATCCAAACCACCATCCTGTTTACTCATAAAAACAGCTCCGTGTGTTAAGGATAAATGGTCCCTGGAAAACAAAGGCGAGCCAGGTTGGGGGAAAGGCCCAACCAGTTAAACCCCTTAATCTCCCA